>CAUYRT010019491.1:0-25030 GCA_963574885.1 Lepilemur ruficaudatus
CCCGTATAGCAAAAGCAATCCTAGGCAATAAAAACAAAATGGGAGGTATCAATTTACCAGACTTCAAACTACACTACAAGGCTATAGTAATTAAAACAGCTTGTTACTGGCACAAGAACAGGGACCTTGACCAGTGGAACAGAACAGAGAACCCAGATATAAAACCATCCTCGTATCACCATCTAATCTTTGACAAAGCAGACAAAAACATACAATGGGGAAAAGAATCCTTATTCAATAAATGGTGCTGGGAAAACTGGATAGCCACATGTAGAAAACTGAAACAGGATCCACACCTTTCATCTCTCACAAAAATCAACTCATGCTGGGTAACAGACTTGAATCTTAGGTGTGAAACTATTAGAATTCCAGAGGAAAATGTTGGAAATACTCTTCTAGACATTGGCCTAGGCAAAGAATTTATGAAGAAGACCCCAAAGGCAATCACAGCATCAACAAAAATAAATAAATGGGACTTGATCAAACTAAAAAGCTTCTGCACAGCCAAAGAAACTGTCATGAGAGCAAACAGACAACCTACAGAATGGGAGAAAATTTTTGCATACTACACATCCAATAAGGGCTGATTGCTAGAATCTATTTAGAACGCAGGAAAATCAGCAAGAAAAAAAATCAAACAACCCTATCAAAAAGTGGGCAAAGGACATGAACAGAAACTTTCCAAAAGAAGACAGAACAATGGGTAGCAAACATATGAAAATATGCTCAACATCTCTAATCATCAGGGAAATGCAAATGAAAACCACAATGAGATATCACTTATCTCACTTATCTCAGTGAGAATAGCCTTTATCAAAAAGTCCCAAAACAATAAATGTTGGCATGGGTGTAGAGAGATAGGAACACTCATACACTGCTTGTGGGACTATAAACCAGTGCAACCTCTTGTGGAAAGCAACATGGAGATACCTTAAAGAGATACAAGTAGATCTACCATTTGATCCAGCAATCCCATCACTGGGCCTCTACCCAAAGGAATAAAAGACATTCTGTGAAAATGACATCTGCACTCGAATGCTTATAGCAGCACAATTCATAATTGCAAAGATGTGGAAACAACCCAAGTGCCCATCAATACATGAGTGGGTTAATGAAATATGGTATATGTATGCCATAGAGTACTATTCACCTACAAGAAACAATGGTAATATAGCACCTCTTGCATTTTCCTGAATCGAGCTGGAACCCATTCTACTAATGGGTATTAACTGATACACCTAAGTGAACTTATAGGAATAACATTTATCAGGTGTTGGGCAGATGGAAGTGGGGAGGAGGGTATGGGTATCTACATACATAATGAGTGTAATGCACACCATCTGTGGAATGGACACACTTGAAGCTCTGACTCAAGAGGTGAGGGGGGCAAGGGCAATGTGCGTAACCTTAACATTTGTACTCCCATTATATGCTGAAATAAAAATAAATAAATAAAATAGAATACATGTGGCTATCCAATTTTCCAGCACCATTTATTGAATGAGTCTTTTCCCCAATGTATGTTTTTGTCTGCTTTGTCAAAGATTACATTGCTATATGAGGATTGTTTTATATCTAGGATCTCAGATCTGTTCCATTGGTCTATGTCTCTGTTTTTGTACCAGTACCATGCTATTTTATTTATTATAGCCTTGTAGTATAGCTTGAAGTCTGGTAAGTTGCTGCTTTCCAGTTTGTTCTTTTTACTTAAGATTCCTTTTGCTATATAGGCTCTTGTCTGGTTCCATACAAAGCACAGAATTATTTTTTCTAGATTTGCAAAAAATTATGTTAGTATTTTAATAGGGACTGCATTGAATCTGTAGATCACTTTAGCTAGTATAGACATTTTAACAATGTTGAATCTGCTGACATGAGCATGCTATGGATTTTCACCTGTTTTTGTCCATCGCTATTTCCCTCCTCAGTGTTTTATAGTTCCCCCTGTAGAGGTCTTTTACTTCCTTAGTTAAATACATTTCTAGGTGCTTTATTTTTTTGTTGTTGTTGCTTTTATGAATGGTATTGAGTCTTTGATTTGGTTCTCAGTTTGACTGTTGTTGGCATATAGGAATGCTACTGATTTGTGTACATTGATTGTAACCTGAGACGTTGCTGAATTTGTTTATCAATTTCAGTAGTCTCGTGGCAGAATCTTTCAGGTTTTCTAGATATAAGATCATATCCTCAGCAAAGAGCAATAGTTTGACCTCTTCTGCCCCCCATTTGGATGCCATTCATTTCCTTGACTTGTCTGGTTGCTCTGGTTAGGACTTCCAGCACTAACTTGAATAGAGGCAGTGACAGAGGGCAACCTTTTGTAGTTTCATTTCTAAATGGGAATACTTTCAATTTTTCCCCATTCAGTATGATGTTGGCTGTGGGTTTGTCATATATGGCTTGTGTCATTTTTAGGTAAGTGCCATCCGTGCTTATGTTGTTTAGCATTCTTATAATAAAAGGATGCTGAATTTTTTTTTTGAATGCTTTTTCTGCATCTATTGAGAGGATCATATGCTCTTTGTTTTTGCTTCTATATCTCTGGCGAATTACATTTATAGAGTTGCATATGTTCAACTATCCCTGCATCTCTGGGATGAAGCCTACTTGGTTGTCATGGACTATTTTTTTTGATAAGCAACTGAATTAGGTTTCCTTGGATTTTATTGAGAATTTTGGCATCTATATTCATAAAGGATATTGGTCTGTAGTTTTTCTCTTTTTCTTTTTTGAGACAGAGTCTCACTCTGTTGCCCAGGCTAGAGTGCCATGGTGTCAGCCTAGCTCACAGCAACCTCAAACTCCTGGGCTCAAGTGATCCTTCTGCCTCAGCCTCCCAAGTAGCTGAGACTACAGGCATGTGCCACTATGCCCAGCTAATTTTTTGTATATATTTTTAGTTGTCCAATTAATTTCTTTCTATTTTTAGTAGAGAAGGGGTCTCACTCTTGCTCAGGCTGGTTTCGAACTCCTGACCTCGAGCAATTCACCCTCCTCGGCCTCCCAGAGTGCTAGGATTACAGGCGTGAGCAACTGTGCCTGGCCTAGTTTTTCTTTTTTTGTTGCATCCTTTGCTGGTTTTGGTAGTGGGGTGATGTTGGCTTCACAAAATGTATTGGGGAGGATTACTTTCTTCTTGATGTTATGTAAGAATTTCTGTAGGATAGGCACCAGTTCTTCATTGTAGGTCTGATAAAATTTGGGTGTGAAACCATCTGGTCTGGGACTTTTCTTTTTTAGGAAGGGTTTTTATTGCTGTTTCAATTTCATTACTTGATATTGGCCTGTTCAGAAATTCTATTTCTTCCTTAGTGAGCCTAGGGAGGCTGTGTGTTTCTAAGAATTTGTCCATTTCCTCCACATTTTCAAGTTTATGTGCATAGACATTTCTATAGTATTCATAGATATTTTTTATTTCTGTGGTATTAGTTGTAATTTCTCTTTTTCTATTACGATGGAGTTTATTAGAGTCCTTTCTTTTCTGCTTCTCATTAATCTAGCAAGAGGTGTGTCAACTTTGTTCATTTTTTTAAAGAACTATTTTTTTTTGTTTTATTAATCTTCTGTATAGTTTTTTGTTATCAATTTCATTTAGCTCGATCTTGATTATTTCTTTTCTTCTTCTGGGTTTGTGGCTGGTTTGCTCATCCTTTTCCAGTTCTTTGATATGATTCATTAGATTGTTGATTTGTGATCTTTCCATCTTTTGGATATAGGCATTTATGGATATAAATTTTCTTCTCAGGACTGCTTTAGCTGTGTCCCACAAATTTTGGTAACTTGTGTCTCCTTTGTGATTTAGTTCAAAGAATCTGTTGGTTTTTATCTTAATTTCCTAATTAACACAATAATTGTTAAGATGATAGTTTCTGTTGAAGTTGATTTCTAATTTTATTCCATTGTGATCTGACAAGATGCATGGTACAATTTCTTTTTTTTTTTAAATTTTTTGAGACATGCTTTATGGCCTAGGATATGGTCAATCTTAGAGAATGTCCCATGATCTGATGAGAAAAATGTATATTCAGTGGTTTTTGGGTAGAATGATCTATAAATGTCTGTCAGGCCCATTTGTTCTAGAGTTCTGTTTAAGTCCACTGTTTCTTTGTTTATTTTCTGTTTGGAGGATCTGTCTTGTTCTGTCAGAGGGGTGTTGAAGTCTCAGGCTATTACGTTGCTGCTGCTTATCATTTTGTTTCAATCAAACAGGATTTGCTTTATGAATCTGGGTGCACCTGAGTTAAGGGCATAAATATCTAGAATTGTTATGTCTTCTTGTTGGATTGTACCGTTCACCATTATGCAATGACCATCTTTGTCTTTCATTACTTTTGTTGATTGGAAGACTAAGTTATCTGAAATCAGAACCACCATGCCATGTTTCTTTTGGCTTGTTTGTTTGAAATACTGTTTTCCATCCTTTCATCTTGAATCTGAAGCATCCTTGTGGGTTAGATGTGTTTCCTGAAGACAGAAGATACTTGGCTTGCGTATATTTATCCATTCAGCCAGACTATATTTCTTTAGTGGGCAGTTGAAGCCATTCACATTTATTGATAGAATAGATAACTGGGGCAGATTTCTGTGCATCCTGTTGAGCTGACCTTTGTTGCTTTGTTTTCTCTCTTCAGCCATTGTGGTATCTGGCCTTTGAGATTAGCTTTAGATGATTTTACACTGATAAGTGTTTATTGTGCTGATCCATGTGTAACACTGTTTTGAGTATTTCCTGGAGGACAGGTCTTGTGTTGATGAATTCCCTCAGTATTTGTTTGTCTGAGAAGGCCTTTATTTCTTCTTTGATACAAAATTTAGTTTTGCAGGATACAACATTCTAGGCTGGGCATTATCCTGTTTAAGAAAACTGAGAATGGGGCCGAAGTCTTTTTCTGTTTGTAAGGTCTCAATTGAGAAATCTGCTGTTATTCTGATGGGTTTTCCTTTGTAGGTTACCTGCTTCTTTCGCCTTACAGCTTGTAGGAGCATCTCTTTGGTGGTTATTTTGGCCAGTCTGAGTACTGTGTGTCATGATGTCTTCTTGTTTTTAATAAATCTCCCAGGAGTCCTTTTTAGTGAGGCCTGGGAAATTTCCCTGCATTATATCCTCTAATAGCTTATCCAACCTTGTGTATTTTCTTCTTTTCCCTCAGAGCTGCCTATAATTCTCATGTTAGGGCTCTTCACATAATCCCACATTTCTTGTAGGCTTTGCTCTTTTCTCTTATTTCTCTGCTCTATCGCTGCAACTGACTTATTTAAGTGAAAGGTGTTATCTTCAATCCCTGAGATGCTTTGTTCTGTTTTATCTACCCTGTTCTTGAGGCTTTCCACTGTGTTTGGTAATTTCTTGAATAAACTTTTCATTTCCAGGAGTTCTGTTTGATTTTTCTTTAAAATTTCAAATTGTTTAGTGAATTTTTCTTCCAAGTTCTGGGTTTTTTTGTGGTTTCTTTGTGTTTAGTATCCATTTTTTTCTTGCATATCATTGAGTTTTCTTACAATCCATGTCCAAAATTTTTCTTCTGTCACTTTAGTGTTCTGAATTTCATTGATATCCATTGCTAGAGAGCTGGTCTTCTGCTTTGGGGATGTGCTTGCAGAGTTCTTTTGCTGATTCTTTCCCATCTGAATCAGCTGTTGCTTCTTACCTTTAGATTTTTGTTTAGATAATAACATGTCCAGTTTAGTTTCTGAGCCAGTAGATGGTTTTTGTGGGTCAGGTTTGACCACACCCTGTATGATGAATCAGTGAATGCTGTAAAGGGATTTGCAAATTGACCTCCCTGTCAGTATGTGGTGCTTGCTGGGAGGAGCAAGCTGCAGTGTTCTTTTCGGGTCACGTAACTTGCTCTTCTTCCTCTGGAGAGGCATTCTAGTGTCTTATTTGGTGGATGAAGCCCTGGGACTTCCAGGTGTGTCTTTATTTTTCACCTGGAGGCAGGTGGGGTGGTGAGGCTGGGCAGAGCTGGACTGGTTCAGCCTGCCCTCGAGCTCCACAAATGCTGTTAGCAGGGGTCAAAAGTCTATTCTTTGCTTTTGGACAAAGTTGCCAGGGCGGGGCGCAACTGGTCCCAATCAGCCAAAAAGTCTGTGTGTGGGGGTGGGGCAGTCTGAGACCTGCAGTCTGGTGCAGTCCTTGCTCCTTTCCACCTTCTCCTATTCTGCAATTTCTCCCAGTCCTCTGCCAGCAGGCAGGACCTCAAGCCTGCAGATCTCCCTTTACTGTGATGTAAGCCTGGAGGTTTCCTGCCCAATTTCACAGCCTAAGCTGGGAGCACGGCTCTCCCGTGGGGGGAGGGTTGCTCCTCAAGCACACTGCAGCTAGACCCTGTCAATGCCTTTCTCCTTCCGGTTCTGCTCCACAACCTTTTCCCATAGTGTCTCCTGTAGTTTCAGTCACCCTTCCTTCCAACCCTCATCCGATCTATGTTTGTCTGCCTGTTTATTTTTTTCAAATAAGCATACGAAAAGATGCTCAACATCATATGTCATTAAGGAAATCACAAATTAAAATAGCAATAAGATTGTTATTGATGGAGTATCCAGAAGATGGCAGACTAGAAGCAGCCTGTGTGTGCTGCTCTCAAGGAGAGCATCAAAATTTCCAGGACACTCTGGGAGGCCAAGGTGGGAGGATCGTTTGAACTCAGGAGTTCGAGAAGAGCCTGAGCAAGATCAAGACCCCGTCTCTACTAAAAACAGACAGAAATTAGCTGAACAACTAAAAATATACAGAAAAAATTAGCTGGGCATGGTGGCACATGCCTGTACTCCCAGTTACTTGGGAGGCTGAGGCAGGAGGATTGCTTGAGTCCAGGTTTTTGAAGTTGCTATGAGCTAGGCTGATACCAAGGCACTCTAGCCAAGGCAACAGAGCTCCTGCCAGGCCTGTGGTGCCACCCTCAAGATTCCAGCATTGTACTTGGTGTACTTGGTCACTCCACCTCTGAGTCTCCACCACTGCTGCTAGGCCCATGGAACCACCCCAAGGTCCAATACTCCACCAGGGACCCCCAACCCTTGAGCCACCATTACCCCCACACATGGTTCAAGCAAATTCCCACAGCTCAGAAACCCACAACCACTGCCTAGATACCTCATCCAGCTGCCACTGTCAACTCCATGGGGAGACCCTGGGCAGAGCAATCCCCCCAAACACCAGTCTCTGTGGAGAGGGTCTTACCTAATCCCAAACTCAAAGTTCCAACAAAACTCTGGGGAACAAACCACCACCCCATATGAGATCATCCAGGACTGGCATGAACTGTGACAATCACAGGGGAATGGGACAAAACAGAACAGTTACATTATAGGCTCTCAGTGTTCCTGCCCATTCCCTGCCAAGTCAACATTCCAGATCAGGACACAAAAGCACCATCTAGGGACCTCCCTTTCTTCTCACCAAGCAGGAGAGTTCTCAGCAAACAAGAAGAGGTGCCCTACAAACCTATTAGCCCTGAGCTGATAGAATAGGATTCAGATGAGAGGAAACCAGCAAAAAACCCCTGGAAACATGAAAAAAAAACATCTCCATGGGATCACAATGGAACTACAGTAGTGGACTCCAATCAAAAGGAAATTGTCAAAATGAAAGAAATGGAATTCAGAATATGGATGGCAAATAAGATGAATGGAATCGAAGAGAAAGTTGAAAACCAACAAAAAGGGAAGCCAAAAAAATATTTTAGGAACTCAATGGAAAAAAATGAAAAAGTCAATAAAGGACTAAAAAACATAAGAAAAGATATAATAGAACTTAAAGAAATGAAAGAGTCATTTAGGGAATTTGAAAACATAGCAGAAAGATTCAACAGACTAAACCGAGCAGATAAAAGAATTTCAGAGCTTGAAGACAAGGTTCTTGAGCTAACCCAGTCACTCAAAGATGCGGAAAAGAGAATAAAGATTGAGTAATGACTTAGTCTATTTACTCTGTTGATTATTTCCTTTGCTGTATGGAAACTTTTTAATTTAATTAAGTCCCATTTATTTATTTTTGTTGTTGCTGTATTTGCCTTTGGGTTCTTGGTCATAAATTCTTTGCCTAGACCAACATCTGTAAGAGTTTTCCCTACATTTTGTTCTAGAATTTTTATGGTTTCCTGTCTTACATGTAAGTCTTTTATCCATCTTAAATTAATTTTTTATATGGCAAGAGATAGAGATCCTGTTTCATTCTTCTGTACTTGGCTATCCAGTTTTCCCAGAACCATTTACTGAATAGGGCTTCCTTTCCCCAGTGTATGTTGTTGTCTGCTTTGTCAATGATCAGTTGGTTGTAGGTAGACAGTTTTATTTCAGGGTTCTCTTTCCTATTCAATTGGTCCCATGTCTCTATTTTTATACCAGTAGTATGTTGTTTTGGTTACTATAGCCTTGTAGTATAATTTGAAGTCAGGTAATGTGATGCCTCCAGAGTCGTTCTTTTTGCTTAATATTGTTTTGGCTATTCAGGCTTTTTTGGGGGGGTTCCAGATGAAGCCTGGGATTATTTTTTCTAGATCTATGAAATATGACATTAGCCTCATGGGTTTTCCTTTGTAGGTTAGTTGATGCTTTCATGTTGCTGCTTGTAGAATTTTCTCCTTCATTTTGATTTTGGGCAGGTTGATTAATATGTGTCTTGGAAATGTGCTGTTTGCTATGAATCTTCCCAGTGTTCAATGAGGGATCTTGTATCTGGATGTCTGAATTCCTGTAGATACCAAGGAAGTGTTCCTCAATAATTCCCATGAACAGATTTTCAATGCTTTTTGCTCTTTCTTGTTCTCCTTCAGGGAAACCTATGCTTCATATATTAGTTTTCAACAGAGTAAATAGACAACCTACAGAATGGGAGAATATATTCACAAACTATACATGTGACAAAGGCCTAATATACAAAGTCTACAAAGAATTCAAACAAATCAGCAAGAAAAAAATGAACAATCCCATCAAAAAGTGGCCCAAAGACATTAACAGAAATTTTTCAAAAGAAGATAGACAAATGGCCAACAAATATATGAAAAAATGCTCAATATCACTAATCATCTTGGAAATGCAAATTAAAACCACTATGAGATATCACCTTACCCCTTAATCATGGTTAAAATGTCCATGATTAAAAAGTCAAAAAACAATAGATACTGGAGTGGATGCTTTAAGGAATGCTAATACACTGTTGGTGGGACTGCAAATTAGTACAACCTCAACAGAAAACAGTACGGAGATTCTTTAAAGAAATAAATGTAGATCTACTATTCAATCTGGCAATCCCACTGCTGGCTTTCTACTCAAAGGAAATGAAGCCATTTTATAAAAAGGACACCTGCACTCAAATATTTATCATGGCACAATTCACAATTGTGCAAAGATGGGGAATCAACCTAATTGCCCATCAATTGATGAGTGGATAAAGAAAATGTGCTCTGTGTCTGTGTGTGTGCCTATAAATATATAGATATATATCCCCCATAGAGTACTACTCAGCCATAAAAAAGAATGAAACAATGTCAATTGCAGCAACTTGGATGGAACCAGAGATCATTATCCTAAGTGAAGTATCACAAGAACAGAAAACCAAACACCTATGTTCTCATTAATAAGTGACAGTTAAATGATCGATATACCTGAGCACAAAATGATTTTATGAAGGACCAAGTTTATAACCAAGAAAGAGGAACCCAGAAAAGGGGAGTATGCTAGGGAGTGTGTGGTATAAAAACTTACCTATTTGGTACAATGAACACTATTCTGGTAACTGGTACACCAAAGCCCAGACTTGAGCATTATACAAGGCATCCATATAACAAAAACACTTGTACTCCCTTACTTAATATTTTGAAATAAAAAAGGAACAATCAGTAAACTTAAAGATGAATTAAAAGCCATTATGTCATCTAAAGAACAAAGAGAAAAGACAGTAAATAAAAATGATCTGTTAGACATCATTATGCACACCAACATATGTAGAAGAGTCTCAGAAAGAAAGAAAAGGGGGAAGAAAAATATATTTGTAGAAACAATGGCTGAAAACTTAGCAAATTTGATGTAAAACATTAATCTGTAGAATCATTTCAACGTTAGCTTTTAGTAAAATAAAAACAAAAACTCTGGGCACGTCATAGTGTAACAGAGAGAATGGCTTGAAAAATAAAATGGCAAAAAGTTATTTTCTATCTCTTTAAAACTTTCCCTACTCTTTTTAGAAACTGAAGCCTGCATCCCTGTCTCAGGCAGGCAGTTGGTAGGTGCCTAGGGAATGTCTTTTTTTCTTGTGTTACAGGAGATAGCTCAGCCATCCAGGCCCTGGCACTGGCCTCTCAGGTGGGTGGAGGTCACAGGTTTTATCTTTGGTACAGATGAGATGATTAGAATAGTTAACCACAATAACCTAGAACTGAGGGGGCTCCTTTTAAAATCTCTGTATTTCTGCTCATGTTCAGGAAATTTGGATTTTGAAACAGAAGGTCTACCATTTTTTCCTCCTTTGTTGGCAAAGTAATAAACTTCTCTTTCCTTCTCCTCAAACCACTTATTTTCTTTTGTTTTTCTGATGCAGTATCAGGGACAAGAGCCAAGGTTTTGGTAATAATAGTAAATCTGTGGAAAGACAAAAAGAGAATGCTGAAAGTGTTAACAAACCCACAAGGGGGGGTTCAATGTTGCCCGCCACACAGAAAGCCAATTACTGAGACAGCGAGGATTGTCAGGAGGAAAGGATTTATTTCCGTGAACTCATCAACAGGGAGGGGGAGGTATGAACTGCCTCAAATCCAGCTCTCCGACCAACAGGGTCAAGGGATTCTCTGCAGGAGAAATGAATAATGCACGAGGGGTGTGAGCGTCACTGTGTGTTTGGGGTGGAGTGCAGGGCACACAAGTGCAGTGGGAAATCATGCTAGTACATATGTTCCATGTTCAAAAAATGGCAGATAAGTCCCTCCCGGGGCACAGATTTTTGTGTTATAATTAACTAAGGATTAATATTGGTCATTCTTTCAGCCTTGTGCGCAAGCTCAGTGGGTCTTTGGGCATGGTCTGTGGCGGAGTATCACTTACCTTGTCTTCTCTGGACAAGCAGGTGGTGTGAGGCTTTGCAGGAGGTGCTGCCATTCCTGGGAGAGAAACTCAAAAGAGAATGCATCAGTACAATAGAAAGTTACAAAGTTCTGGGATCAATAAATTTTGCTAAGGAATTCTCTATTTTCTGCCTCATTGAGACTGTAGCTGCTAAGTTGTCAAGGCTGAGATAAATCTTGCTGTCAAGGCCACTTAGAGCTGCCAGCCCCAGCCACAGAAAACTCATTTGAAATATCAAGGAACTAAACATTATTGAGAAAACATTTTCTTGCTTTATAGAAGTGGTTACAAAAGCAGCAAGAGAAAAACTTCTCTTAACATACAATGTGACACAGTAAGTTTACTTCCAATCAGAAACAATGGTGGCAAGGCAGTTGGATGGCATATTCAAAGAGCTAAAAGAAAAAAAATTGTAAACTAAGGATGTCATATTCAGCATATCTCTTTTAAAAGTAAAGAAAAAGTAAAAAATATATTCCCAGATAAACAAAGACAGAAAATTTGCTGCCAGAAGTCCTACCTTAAAAGAAATACTAAAGGAAGGTTTTTGAACAGAAAGAAATAGTTCTTAGATTTGAAAATACTGGATTGTTTTGTCAAAGGAGCTGAATGTGTGTGTGTGTGTGTGTGTGTGTGTGTGTGTACATACCACATGTTCCAAACTTTCTTGTGCAGTTTAATTTGTATTATTTTAGAAGCAAAAATATTAGAAACATATAAAAATATCTTTTGAAGATTTATTTTAATTTTTTATACTTATTTAGCCTTGAAAAATTTCAATAATAAAGTAGTAATTTAAGTTTCAAGTCCCTCTAGCTAAAGGTAGCAAAGATTAATTGAAGGGAAAATTATAAAATATTTTATTCAAAATTCACAAAGATAAGTATAAAAAACTCAAGTTCTATGTTTGAGTTCATACAGGGCAAGAATATATTATGTGGGAAAGGTAGAATTACAGAGAGAGGATATCCTGAGAGCAGTATTCTCTGGGAAGTAAAAGAAATTGCAAAGACAAGTCCAGATTTTTAAAACCTATCAAATTTAGGGAGCACAAACATAGATCTCCAAGGAACCAGGTAATATTTGGTCCCAGCAGCAAAGAACATAAAATTGACTGAGGTCTGTCTCTGACAGGTTAAGCAGGTGGAATTGGAAGGAGGGGTGCATGCCCAGAGAGGGTCCAGGGATGAACAGGGCAGGGTGGTGGTGGGGGTTGGCTGTGGTTCAGCCTCCTCCTCTCAACACCCCTCCCCCACCTCCAGGAGCCCTTTGTGATGAGGAGGCCACAGCTCTGTGATGCGGGCCTGTGCCCTAGTCAATAGGCCCACAGGACATGCCCAGGGTTCAATTGCTTGAGGGCCACAATGCGATTCAGAAGATGGAGAATCATGTTTTTCCTCTGAAATCCATTAGTGCCACATGGTTGAGCCCCAGCTCTACTTCCTGGGTGGTGGACATCACCCTGGGCCTTCTGTGTGGACTGGGGCTCTTCCTCCTGTTATTCCCCTGCCTCGGGGGAGATCTATCCTTACCACTGCCTGGGCAGAAAAGAAACATCAGGAAGGTAAGGAACCCTCAGCCCAGACCCAACAATGATTCTCTTTTTGTTCTATTATTAGGTCCACTTTTCCACATCAACTAGAGCCTCCTGAGATAAGAATCTCCTCATTCTTCTAGGCCCAGGCAGGGCGGGGTGGGATTAGAGTGGCATGGCATTTCTATCCGAAGCTCCCAGACCACCTGTGTGGGTGCTCAGGAGGCTTCAGGACAAAATCAAATACAGGGAGACTCAGGGGCCAGGATGGGTTTATGAGAGAGTTGAGATCTCTGTAGGACGACAGCCCTGAGCCCTGGAGCATCTGTCTCCTTCCTCAGGCCCAGCCTTTCCTCTGTGTTGGGAGATCTGAGGGCTGTGCTGAGGCCCTGAGAACCTCCCATCAGAAGCTGGAGTGGCCTCTGTCCTCCTCGGGAAGCAGAATCCTGTCTGACAGGTCAGAGGCGCCCATAGGTCTGAGTCGGTGAGTTTCTCGAGAAGAGGTATGGTGACGGAAGATACCCATGAGGGACCTCACCTAGAACATCCCTCTTGTGTTTTTCAAAGAAGGAAAACAGAAAATATTTTTATCCACTTTAAAAATGAGTAAAAGTTAAGAAAAGAAGACAGAGCTCCATTAGCTAGATGCAGAAGACCATGTCCTCCATGAGCACTGAATGTCTGCAGCTTGTCTCGGGTAGGCGGGTGAGGACTGGTCCCAGCCCCTCAATCTTTCTTGTCTCCTAGCCTCCAGTGGGGAAGAGGGGGAAGCCCAGGAGCAGGAAGAAGAGCTGTGCTCTGAAAGGTGAGGCTCTGAGCTCTGCTGCTCTGCCTGGAGCCCCCAAGGGGACTTGGCTTCATTGTTCCTGAGGGATGAGTCTCCTAGGAAGTCAGCCGCAGAGGCCTGAGGGGGTCCTGGGAAGGAAATCAGAACCTGGGATTCTCCTCAGATCTCATGCTGGGCATGAAGCCAGGTGGGCAGGGAATGGGTGCTGCCCAGTAGGGGCCTGGATGTGGAGGGGGGCTCAATGGTGTATAGCTGCTCAGCCTGGCTGAGCCACCTCTTTGAGGTGATCCCTATCTTCTCCCCGATAGGGGCTGTGAGGACCCTGGGAGATGGATGTGGGAGCACTGTGTACATGATGAAGCACTTCTTGCTGTCACACCTGGGGTCACATGGCCTTGGACACTGATATGTGGGCTCCAGGGTCTAACCTCCCACAGTCTGCCCTAGAGGGACACTCAGCCTCCAGCAAGTTCCCCACCCCTCCCTTCTCTGCTAACTCAGCTCCTGATTTCCAGCTTGTAGAGACTGCCGGAGGGAATTGGAAGGGGCTCGGGACCTGATTTTACTTCTTCAGGGGTGAGGGACTCTCCGCTTCTCTCCCTGCCCTCCTTCCTACCAGGGGCTGGGATATGACCCCCGGGCCTGAGGCTGACCTGGGGGGGGGGACAGGGAAGGGAAGGGGATGTGGCTAGAGCCCTGGGGCCTGGGAAGGACAGAGCTCTGAAGTCAGTATGGGGGCAGGGGAGGGGCCACAGGCCACAGGTAGCGGCCCCTGGCCCACCCACTCCTGCTGCAGCTGGTGCCTCCTGTCTCCTGCAGCAACCTAGGGAAGCTCCCTGACAAGGAGGACTTTCATCAGGTCTCATATCCAGACCCCCCGGGGGAGGTGTGCAAGCCAGCACCTGCCAGAGCCCACCAGCCTCATAGGGAGTGTGCGGAAGATGCTTCTCCTGCCACCTCCTCCACAGTGGCTTCCCCAGCTCCCCTGGCTGAGCACCCTCCGCCTCTGGCCCCCATCTTGTCACCAGGCCTGACGACCTTCTCAGTTTGTGCTGGATCACACTCATCCCTGAGTGCCTCCCAGCCGCCAGAGCCTTTGCTTCCCTTAGAATGCCCTTCACCCCAGTCAGGGGCGTTTTCCCTTTCCACACTGCAGTCCCCTGCTCCTGTGGCCAGTCCTCTGCCTCCTCTTGACTCCAGCCTGGCTACCCCTCAGTGTGACTCAACGGCACGCTCACTGGGCACTGTCCCACAGAGCTGTTCTCCACGCAACAACTGTTGGTTGTCTCCTCCTGTCTCAACCATCTCGGGCCTTGGTTGCTCCAGTGACCCTGTCTCAGCCCTATCCTGGTGGCAGGCAGCTGCCAGAGCTGGCAGAGCCTGGTGTCTCTCCACCTCACCCAAGGGCAAATCCCAGCAAGGGCATCATTCCAACCACCCACCAGAGGCTTCGTTCTGGGCAGACGCCACACACAAGCAGAAGGAGGCTGGTGGTCCCTTTTTCATCAATCCTGATGTCCAGAACTTACTGGAGATGCTCATTACCAAGAGAATAGAACTGAAGCTGTGGAAGGGGGAAAAGGAGGAGTCATCTCTGAAACAGATGAGCCCAGATTACCCCTTCTGGAATGTGACAAACGAACCAGAGCAGCTGCCTGGTCCTCAGCAGCTCTCCGATCCCAAGACCTTGGGGGACCATTTACGGCAGAAATGTAGCCAGTGCTTCTGGGGCCACCCCTTTCTGCACAGTGAGTCCCTGGTGGCTGTGGCCTGGGTCTCTGGTCCCCCATTAGAGTATCCCTCTGTTTTATTCAATGTACTCTCTAATTCCTTCACGGTACAAATTCAGGCTAAGCTACCTCTACAACTCCTTCCACCCCAGCCCTGGCACCAGCACATGGCCCCACCCCAGCCTTTGACTGAAACCTTGCCCCGGCCCCAGCCCCCACCTCTGGCTGGGATTCACACCCAGGCCTGTCTCCCACCCTCTCTCTCAACCCCACCATGCTATCCACCTCAGATTACTTTCTGTGGTGCATCTTGCCCAACAGTTCATATGAAGGCTCAATTTCCTATCCCAACTGCTATTCAACAGCTAGAATATCACCTTCTAAAGAAGCAACAAGAAAGCAGGAAGGCTTTACCCATGATAGTCAAAAAATCTCAGGAAGTCTTTAAGCAGCTCATTCCCAACAGCTGGGTTTCCCAGACCCACAAGTCAGTCTCCAGCCACCCAGGAGATGTTATAAACCCTGAGCTCCAGGAGCAACTGGAACAACATCTACGAACAAGCTTCACAAAACACCAGGGCAAACTGCCATCCAGGAACCAGCTGTCTCTGGGCATGGTGCAGCCTCAGGGCAAATTTCCAGGGGCAGGTCAGGCAAAGGAGAAGCAAGGGTCCTCATGGTCCTTAGCCTTTGCAGGGGGAAGCAGCCAGGATATACAAGACATGGAGTCCCAAGGCCCAAAAATGTGGCGGCTATGGAAAGACTCGAGCCTGCATCGGGGGCACTGTCTGGGGAGTGTCCAAAAAGATCTCTCCTGGGATTCAGAGAGCTCCCCAAGGACAATTCCAGGGCCCAGCTCTGAGGAGGAGTTAGAAAGGGACTTGATAAGCCCCTCAAGAAGTAACACAAGAAATGACTTTCCAGGGAGCCCAGACAGGGAACATCTAGAAGACATCCTGAAAGTCCACTTGAGCAGGAAGTTGGGGCAGATTATGGAAAACAGGATCCCTTTGAGTGTTCATCATTCCAGGCTTGCTGTTGACCAAGCCTTGGCCCCTTCTGAAAACTCAAACACGCACACAGAAACTGGAAATCTAGCATCCTTAGAGGGTCAGGAATCCTGTGAGGACACATTGCAGGAACTTCTTGATCCGGGAAGTCAACGTGTGCTGGAAGCACACATTAAAAGGTTACAGGTGAGGCGCAGGTGGGGCCTACCTCTCAAGATCATCAAGACCAAAAATGTATTTATGTTGAAAAAGGCTCATTCCCTGCTTGTTCCACACTCCACTTTTCCTTCCTGGGCCACCTGTGAATCTGGGGACAACTCCACAGCTGAAGTTCCCAATTTCCCAGGAGAAGATCCTTGGGAAGGTCCAGGAGAGAAAGTGACAACAGAAAAGACAGTCCTCAACCTGACTGGTTCTCTCTCTGTCCCCTCACCTGTGGGTGAGGACCTCCAGATGGACCTGAGAGGGACCCAGCCTGGTGACAACTGTGGACATACAGAGGCTCCTTCCACTGTTCAGGAGGGCAGGTGGCCTTCTCAGCCCCTCACTTGTAGAACCTGGCACAGTGAGATGGTCCTGGGGGCTGGGCAAGGCAGCCCAGATCTGAGTCCAAGTTCAGCAATGGCCAGGAATGAGATGAGGGAGGAGGAGGAGAGTGTGGCCTCAAGAGACCCCTGCAGTAACCTAGCACTGCTGGAGCTCACTGTAGGGTCCCAATCTTCAGGGGGCAAGGAGACCACGGAGCCAATGGAGGCCGAGAAAGAGAAGTCCCCTGCTTGGGAAGCCACCTTGGGAGCCAGTGTGAGGGCAGACTCCCACACCCTTAATGTCAACATGAGCTCAGGGTCTCCGGGGAACAGTAAAAGCTCCCTACCCTCAACAATTTATGTCACCCAGGACCCAGAAGAGTTATGCCTTAATGAATGGATTGTTAGTGAGTGTGAGCTGGCAGTGGAGGTGGAGCCAGAGAACCAGCCTCAAGGCCCTGCCCCTGACGTCTTCCTCCAAGACGGCACCATTGGCACCTTCCTTGAGGACTGCACCCTTCACGCTCTCGCTGCAGACACCTGGGCTTCTCAGCCCCCTCTGTCCAGCTCCCACAGAAAGTCCAGTGGTGACACTGGGAGGGCATGCAACCTCTTATCAAGGGGAGGGAGCAAGATCCTGAAATTCCAGGACTCATGGGAGAGTCAGAGCAAGACATTTGGCCCCACTGATGAGAGAGAGCGCTATCGGAGGTCCAAACCAGGAGTGCGCAAACAAAAGTCTGCAGGACCAAGGACTTCCCAAACCAATGGTATGAGCCACCATTCCCAGGATAGGGAATTACTAGAGTCATTAAGAAGCAAGTCCTCCCAGCTCCTGCCAAAGGGACAGGCTCCTACAGGAAGCTCCTTTAAGAACAAGATGAGGCAGTTGCTGCAGCGGATTTTCCACAAGAAAGGCACAGGACAGGAAGATCCCTTACAAAAATACAAGCCTGCATCAGCCACCAACCCGTGCTGGGGACCAGTCACAGGCAGTGAAATGGCTGAAGCCCAGGAGCTCACGATCACTATTGGACAGATCTTAGAGGAGAATATGGGACTTCACCATGAACTTCCTGCATTGAAGGGAAATTGGTACAAAGAGGAACTCCAGGCCCCAGTGGGTAGGAGCTGTAGCTACCACAGGGGTCCCTCCCACCTAAAGCAAAGGAAAGTGAAGAGAAGTACAGCCTGCAGTCACCAAGCCACCTCCATGGGCCACAGCCATCCAGTCAAGAGCAGGTTGGTCAGAGATAGGGAGAGTAACTGGGCCTCCCCAGCCAGGCCCTGCCAGCCAAGGGTGGCAAGAGCCTCCAGCCACCCTGTCTGCTGCCCTAGGCACTGTCGTCTACCTAGAGGTGTCTTGCCTCATCAACCAGATCACACTTCTTCCACTTTTCCTGGTGAGAAAACTTTTCTCCCAGAAAAACTCCAGTTCAGGCAAAGAAAACCTGTTTTGCCTCATGTGAGCACATCCCAAATATGCTAATGGCCTCTTCTTACAAAGACACAAAATTCTTCAAAATACATGTGGTTTTCCTCATCAGTGGTGGTGATGGCTTCTGTCTGTGGGGTGCTGAGACACAGGGAAGGGGTCAGTGTCTGCTCTCCCTGAGTGCAGCTTCTAGAATAGATGGGCAATGAGAAGGCTGACAGACCCACCCTCACCCCAGGGTCCCTCACTACAGCTCAGTCATTATAGAGAGTCTTCAGGACTGTCAGGACTGGCAAACCTTATGGAAACCCCACCCTGGGACCTGGCTCAGCCCCTTTTTCCTGCTTTCCCTCTGCTGTGAACATTGTACAGCCATGTGGGATGGATTTACAGAGGCCTCTTAGGGTGAAAATTCCCCTGGACTCCAGGAACATGGGAGCCGAGCAGCGTCACTCCCTCAAAGTGGGGAGGGCTGGGGGTTGTGGGCCTGGGTGGGTTCAAGAGTGGAGAGATCTAGCCACCCCTGACTCTTGTGATGGGGAACACCCTGCCCGAGCCTGCTGAAGGCTGGGGTGGAGGTGGGCCTCTGCTGGACCCTCTGGCATGACCAAGAGCATGGGAGCCATATGATGGAGGCACACGGAGGACAAGGGTGGGGCATGGGAAAAGAATCTGAGAGGTGGGAGCCAGGCAGGTGGCAGAGCTCATGAGGTGCCCTATGTACTGACCACCCCGTGCCCAGCACCCCAGCTGGCCAAAGGGTTCAGGCCACTGCCCCAATGTGGAGGGCAGGACCAAGGGACACAAAGCCCTCAAGCAAGAAGGTGACTTTCCCCACAGCATATGTGACCAGCCTGCGTGCCATCCCTGTGGAATTCCAGAAAGCATGAGTGGATGACAAGAGGGATCATAGCCTGGTGACCATTACAGATGCTTTGCCCGGGGGTTGCTCCCAGGTATGGGGACTTGGAGGGCTGGGGCTGGCCAGGATCCACAGGAAGTCTTGGGGCTTTACCTGCCCTGAGGCCAGCAGGGACAAGGGGGCTGAAGGATGTTGGCAAGCAGGGGCCAGAAGGGAACGTTCCCAGTGGGTCGGAGACAGAGGTAGGCACAGATCCCACACCTGCTGCCCCCACCCACTCTGCTCCTGGAGCCAGTCCTATCTCTGCCAGGGAAGGGGCAGCCTCCAGGGGGGCCAGCAGTGAGGGGGCTCAGGATCTCAGGAGTGCTGGGGCCACAGCAGAAACCATAGGAGACAGCAACAGAGGCCCCTGCCAGAAACCTGCACAGAGAAACCCCACACAGAGACCCCCGGGAGAACCCCTACAGACACTTCTGACAGAGACCCACACCAAGAGTGAACTCAGAGACCTTGCACGGAGACCTCCCCCAAGGCCTCCACACCACTTTGTGTTGCCCACAGACCCACAGACCCTGCTGCAGAAGCCTGGCCCAGTGGTTCACATACTTCCCACACTGCTTCCCATGCAGAACGCACCTGAGGACCACACACAGGTCTCCTATGCCCAACAGAGCCCCACTGCAGATCTCACAGAAACCCCCACCACCTCACAGAGTCCTCTCACTGCTCTCACTGGGCTCCCACAGCACCTCCCGGACCTCATAGAGACCGCTCCACAAAGACCACCCAGAGAGACAACAGAGAGACAGCTCACTGCCACATGGAGACCTCATCTCGCTCCAGAAACCTCTTATGCAGACCTCACACAGATTTCTCAGACACCTCACAGAGAAGCTGCACTCTCACCTCACCTAGAGCTTGCAGAGACCTCCCACAGACACCTGACACCAAGCTACCTCTCACAGAGGACTTACCAAGTGACAATGCACAGAGACCACCCACTGCCCACAGAAATCTCCACAGAATCATCCTATGGAGACCCCACATGCATTCTTCTTAGTAGTGGATCTGAATCCACTTAGCAAAGTGCCAACACAGGAGGGACATCAGCTGTGCCCTAGGCCGAGGACTGAGATACTTGGACATTGTCAACATTGCCCCCCCAATGGGATTTTATGCTTGGGGAATTGCTCAGGGATTGGGGTTCTTTTCTCTTGCCTCTGAACAGAAGAATTACAGATTCCACCTGTAGATTTGCAAAATTCCTGCCCCCACAGGTTTTCATTAGCTTTAGTTCTGACCCACAATTGAGAGAATCGCAAATTTTAAACACGAATAAGATGCTGCCAACCTCCAATGAGAGCAAAGTATCATATTTGTCCAGTGTTAGTTATCATCTAGTCCAATGGTATCCATGTCACCTTTGTTTATTTCACTGGGGACAAGACCTGAATTTGAGATGGCTGATTTCTTTATGCTGAAATAAAGCATATGAAACATGATAAAGACTTGCAGCAAGAGGACACTAGAAAATGAAATAAGTCAACAAAGAAGCATCTGGGCTCACAGTGGCCTCCCCAGGTGCAGATGGCGGCTGTGCAATTAGCACATTATTTTGCAGTATCAAGCTTATGGGGTTTTATTTTTAAATGAAACAAGCTAACAATAATTGAAGATTTTTTTTAAATGAGTCAGATTTCTGGCAATATTCCTATTTTATCCTCTGCCAAAATTGTATTTATTCATTAATAGTAATATTATTTTGTTCCTCAAAATGTGGTGAGGACTTCAAATGATGATATACGTGTTTCCAGGATATGACAAAGTTCTAATGTTCAGGCCCACATTGCTAAACTGATGGACTATTGAGAAGGACTCATTTTTAAAATAATTCTAAGAAATGCACATTTTATAAGACTCAGGAGGGCAGGCTCCCTTTTATGTTTATTATAGGGCTAAGAAGGGATGTACTGCTTCACACAGTTTGGAATCTTATCACTGAACCTATGCTTGAGAGGTACACATTGCCCAGTAAAACTAGTAGGAAGGGACATCTTAATATCGGATTGAAGAAATTATGTATTTAATCAACGTTTGTATTAGAATAATGAAAGGCTTCACTTGTTACATACCCAACACTTTCAAGAGGATGCACTTCAGAGAAAGTCCATGTTTCTTGCTGCTCATAAGCAGCCCATTGTCCACGTCTTGTTAAACTCTATTTTAACAACATCTGTCAAGTCTGTGTCACTGGCTGAGTCTCTCAGATTATCCATTAGGATGAAAGCACCACTGTTCTTTCTCTAAAAGGAGCAAAGCCAACATGAGGGCTCTTTCGGCCTATTTGTTCCAACCGGAAGTTCCTTCCATTCTCCACAGTTATACATTTATATCTATTATTGTTATTTTTCTACTTTACTCCCTTATAATGTCACTGAGTCACAAAATGATGGAATATGGTCACAGATATCCTTTAGTACTCTATCGGATTATATGTTTTCATAGTGCAATTTACACAAGTGAATTTAATCATCAGAATAGAATGGGACCAAACAGAGACTTCATGAAAGAACTACTTTACAAAAAGTAGTGTATTTTTTTTCAAATTGACTTTTTTAACAGGGTTAAACTGATTATTCATCAGTCTTTTGAATTAAAGTTGTTCAGGGTGGCCATAAGATCTGAAAACAGACAAACATTCATAATAAATAGTTTATTGCTAAGATATGTTGAATAAGCTGTGCTAACTTGCAATGAACAATGTGCACTAAAGCAACAGTCCCACCAGTCACTGCACACACATTTGTCACATGCTGCCCCAGATGATCAGTGTGTCCAATTTTCATGGCCTAAACCTGTGCCTTCACCTCAGAAGAAATAATCAAGAGGGTTCAATTTATTACAAAAATATTGTCAATATTTCCAGACTATATGACCACCTGTGTTTTATTTTTAATAAGATCACCTACTGCAAATCTTATAAACATTTTGCCATTTAACACATGCCAAGAATTAATACCAAAAAAAAAGAGATGATGGAGAACAGAACAAAAGCATACTGCCTTTGTTTTCAAAATTTTTCACACAAAAACATTTCGCTAAAATTGAAGTGAATTTTTTAAAATCTGCAGGTAAAATGCTCTCTAAATGGAATTAAGGATTTATTATAAATGTGGTTTTGAAATAGATTTTTATTTAAAACAGGTCTCGCACTGATTTCAATAACTCAGGCACTCCAGGACACAATGTGGAGGGCAGCAATTAGATGATGACTTAACACTATGGGATAAAGATCTTTTCCAAATTAGCCAAATAAATAAATAAATAAATAAATAAGTATTCATTCTACATACATTGTTAATCCCTAAGAGCAATTCCTCTTTATAGACCATAATATTACTCTCATTTTCACGAACTTTTAATTTATTAAAAAACTCCCACCAGAAGAAATTTCTCCAGACAGCTACATTTTCTGTCTTGCACACACCATTGGCATAATACAACACATTCAGATGGAGATGGATCCATCAATCATTATCACCCGTGCCCATGGCCATGTGGATGGCTGCACTTCCCAAACAGGCTCAAGTGTTCTCGGGTACTCAGAGGTTTGCTGTGTCATCTCTCCTCAGGCATTTTGTAATAACCAGAACAGCCCATTTCTTGGAAGACACGCATTCCATGTTCTCCACAGCCACAGTGCCACAGTTACACAAAGGATGTGGGCAGAACCAACATCCAGACAGCTGCAAAGTAATGTTGTGCCAGGGATAGTAGCAGAGGAGTCAGAAAATGCTAACATCTGTTCTATGACATGTGGTGACACAGCTCTCTGGTTCTAAGCACTGCTGTGCCTCAGTCTTTCTTCCCCCCCTTCACTATAATGACGTCTGCAGCTCTTCCTTCCTCCTGAGTTCACAAACCGGAATGGCCAACAGCCGTTCCCTGATGTTATTAGGATCTCTACCATTTGCTACCAATGACCACTTCCCCAGACATCTCTCAGCTCAGGGGTCCCCCTGAAACCTCAGAAGCAAGAGCACCCCCCACTCTTTCTTTTATTCCTGCTATAATTTGGTGATAGTAATACTTTAAATACCTATTTCCAATGGCAATGCATATTTTGCAGAGGTGTGCAAATTTATTTTGTAGACTGCGGTCCCTTGAGTGACATACTTTCCACCTACCAGATCTGAGATGTGGGTAAGTCACTCGGTGTCTCCAAACTTCATTTCCTTGACCTGGAAAACAGGGATAAAGGTTAATAACATTGCAGTGAAGGGGACATGAATTAGAGTACTAAAACCCTTTTGCATCGTTCCTGCTGGACGATTTTGCTATTATTATTGTTTTTATTTTTTTTTATCACATTATCACAACCAACTTAGTCTTACTTGTTAAAGTACACACACTGGGATATTTTCTTGTTTTACAGAGAGTCAAGCAATATAATTTTCTAGCACAAAAGCTAGTGTTTTATATGTATTAAAAATTGAGTCCTCTCTGAGAAAATAAACTGAATATTCTTTCAAATTATTTCTTGCTACATGATAGTCAGTGAATTTCTACTAATTTACTTTGATATTCAAGGGTTCTTTTGCCATCCCTAAGCTATTGCTGTTTTTACGTTGAACAAGCTAACCTCGTGGGGTGCTTCAAAACCAATTGTGTTTGCCCCAAGCTGCCAGTTCACACCTACTCCTTGGTGCTGGTTCCCCGACCCTTGGGTGAAATCGGGGGTTCCCGCGCCTTACTAATTACGTTCAGGTGAGGGAAACGCCCCAGGTTATCTCCAGTAACAAGGTCTGATTTCAGTAATGAAAAGGCCACACTGCATTTAAAAGCCAAGCTCATCCCCCAAGACCAGCCTGCTCTGAAGGGAATCCTGGAACCAGGATGTCTCCATTCGCACTTGGTGCGCAGCCCTTTTCTTCCCAGCCACGCTCGCTCACCTTGGCTTCTGACCCCTCCAAGTCCAGCAGCGGAGGACGGGGAGGAGTGGAGGAGCAAGCTCGGGGGCGGGCGCTGCCTGGGCCCGCGATGGCGCCCTCTGGACGTGGCGCCCTTCGTCGTGGACATTGTGGGCCACAGCTGGGGGCCGTGCAGCCCTGCGTCCCGGGCGGGGAGGCACTTCCTCAGGCCAGGCCAGGACCCTGCCCTCCCCTGCCCCCCATGCCCCTTGTCGGCAGTACCCTCGCTGTAGCCATCTCCTGCCCACCTCAGAACCGCTGGCTCGCAAGCCTGGCCCACTTTCGTTCAGCTGGGACTCCTTTACCCGCGGGAGGCTGTTACTCCCTTGGGGCCTTTTCCACGCTGCCCCAGGCAATTCAGGTCCTTTATTTCTAGATGGCTTGAGCAAGGTCAGAAAATGGGCACCTTGGTGCCCCAAATGCCAGGGAACAGTGCCCCAGGTGCCAGAGAACAGTGGCTGGTTCTCAAAGTTGGTTCTGGGATGCCCTTTGCTGGGCAAGTGTTGGGGTACACTAACAGAACCATGGAAATGCTCCTATTCCATATCCACCTCTCTTGGCTTTCCCCAGGTTTCTGTGAGGGTGGCAGGGCTCCTGGCCCTTGCTCTCCCTTTGTCACTGACCATGGATAAGTAAAAAGTTGCCAGTAACACACTATTCTATTTCTTTCCTCCTGTTGCAGTAGCTTCAAATAACATCAAGCATGTAGGTAATAATAAACCATAGTGAAAATATTAAAGAGTGACAAAGTTTCAATATTCATAACTGAAACAGCTTAACTGATGTATAATTGATTTAAACTTCGTATTCAAAATATCCATTTGTTTTCCTCATACATATAAAATTACTGATACAAAGGCATAGTTTATCTTTGTAATGGCTGTTTTCAAATACATACAAAAGTGGAAAGCCTGGGTGGAAAGCCTGGGTGGTCTAGAGCCTCCTGTATTCTGTATTAGGCCTTCAAACTGCTATAAAGTGATCTAAAACCAAACTGTCACCCAAGTCCACGGGCACGTAATTCTCACGTTAGGTTTCTTCACATAATTCCACATTTCTTGTAGGCTTTGCTCTTTTCTCTTATTTCTCTGCTCTATCTCTGTGACTGACTTAT
>CAUYRT010019493.1:0-159955 GCA_963574885.1 Lepilemur ruficaudatus
AACTCTGCCGTATCTGGTATTACCTCCCTCAGACTTTTCCCAAAGGAAATGTCTAGATCTCTAACTCCTTTTTCTGGTTGGGAAGCCTTGATACTAGGCAGCAAAGGATTTAAAGTGAGGGGGGAGGAGTATATAGGAACTTCTATCTTAACACTTCTTCACGCATCTCTCAAAGACAATAGTGTCCTGAAAAGAATTAGTGGAGAATAAATATTTCTCCATCTTATTACATTATTAAGTATCTCTTTTTAAAAAGTGAATATTTCCACACAATAACTTGTATGAAAAATAACAGCATTAGTTATAATAGCCAAAAAGTGAAAACATTCTAAATGTCCATCAACTAGTGAAAGAAAACCCAAAAGGTGTTATATCTGTAAAACGGAAGACTCCTGAGCAATAAAATGGAACAACTACAGATCGATGCAGCAACAGGAATGAACCTCAAAAACAACAAGCTAAGTGAAAGAAGCCAGATGAAAAAGTCCATACATTTTGAGATTCTATTTATTCTAAATGCCCAGAAAAAGCAAATCTTATAGACACAGAAATTAAACTATTGGTTTTTTGGGCCTAGGATCGGCATAGGGATAGATGGCAAATAGGCACATGGGATCTTTCGGGGGTGATAAAAATGTTCTAAAATTGGATTTAGATGATAGTTGTACAATTCACCTAACTTACTAAATAGATTCAATACTTAAAAAACTTACTGAAAATCATTAAATACATACTAAATTTATGGGTATAAAAATGATATATCAATAAGGCTTCTAGAACAAAGTAGGTGTGAACATGTTTTGGTAACTGACATGTAAGTGAACTGAAGATGCATCACATCATCTGTTTTCCCTGACTCAGTGGTCATGGTGGTAAGAGTTTCCATCAGGGGACTCTTGGTGACTACAACAAGCAGAGCCTCTGTACCCACGTGAACACTGAACATGTACTATGAGCATGAAACAAACTGTTGTTTGTTCAAACAAAGCCACTGGGAGGAAATATCAATTTATTTAAAAAAATACACATACACAATACAAATGAGAAATATTAATAACAAGACAGTGCTTTTTATTATAAACCCTGATTTTTGTACCCTCAAGTAGCCTAATATTTAATGGTTTTACATTGCTTATATTCATCATATAATTAAGGCTTTGAAGCTTTTATGGATAGAAAAAGAAAAGCATATTTTGCCTCATGTATACCACACAGCCACGGTATGAGACAGTGAGTTTCACTTGCTTCCTTGATTTTTCCAAACTCATAGTCTTGTAACAATGAGAGAAATCCAAGAGATACTTTGAGCTTCTAAAAATAATTAAAAAGTCAAACATTTGCAAGGTGTCTGTGCTTTATTCTAAAGTCAAAATGATTTATGCTACTCATTATTTGATGACTGATGCTTTGACATCCTCATTGCACAGCTGCAGTTGAAAATATGAACACATCATGATATTTATATTGGAGGAACGCATTTTTGTTTTTATACTTTGTATTGAATCCATTCAACATTCTTTTCATTATTGCTTTCTCTCTCCCCTGGCAAGAGTAAACTTATGCACCAAGCTTAGATCAGCTGTCAGAATCCGTGAGCTCTGAGAGGGCCCTAAATTTGGCAGAATACCCTCCCCCTCACATGAGATATACCAAATGAACAAGCTGAGTCTGAGCTTTCCACCTCTCACAACCCAAATTTTTCAAAAGTGTTTAAACTCCTTCCTTTTCCCTTCAGCTCTCAAGGGACATAAGCGCTGATAAGGTTTCTGTTCATCAGAAGAATGGAATGGCAGTGGCTCTGCTATTCCCAGGACACCTCCTGCTGGAAAAGGGCGGCTTCTCCCCTGAGAAGCTATTATAAAGAACAGGAGTTCTACAGCTCCCATCAGGAATGTATCACTCCACTTCAGTTATTGTTCCTGTGGATTCCTTTTCCTCCTGTCTCTCTCCCCCACCCTCAAGCAGTTTTTAAAATCCATTATCTAGGGAGTTTCAAATTGTATCTGACCTATTGATTCCAAGAGATGGCCGTGTTCAATGGGCATGCAATACAATACACAACCTGGAGCCCAGAGAAAGGCAACTGGCTGATGAAATGAGGAATACAGCACAGTAAACCACAATCTGGAAGTTTTAGGGAAATGAAAGAAATATTTATTAAGTGTTCTGATTTGGGGTTATAAAATGAGATGGTGCATATGAAGAGGCTGTGTAAGCCTTCTGCAGATGTGATATTGCTTTTATTAATAATAATTTGTAAATCTAATCTCAATTAGTTCAGAGCTATATATCATGACATGTTTCATCTACATTTCTTTTCTGGATTTTAAGACGCTCTGTTGCTGGCTTATACCTATAATCAGAGGATGTTTGAAAGGCAGGAGGACTTGATACCAAAACCTGTCAGTTCTCGTCCTTTTGCAGTTCCGGGAAAAGGTTTTGCGGAAGGTAGCAAGAGCATTGCAGAAGCAAACGCTGCTTAAGCTGCTCTGTGTTGTGGAGCATCTATCAAAGAGGAGTCTGCCAGAAAGCTGCATCTTCTGCACTTTGCACTGGATATGAATATCTGGTCTAAGATAACCGCTATGCCATGGTCCAAGATATTGGATAATTTAATTCTGTTTAATTCAACCAAATCTTTATTTCATGCTAACCTGTGACCCAATCACTATGTTAGTGTCTCTGGGGATATTAAAAATATGTAAGACATGGTCCACAACCTCAAGGAGTTAAGAATATCATTGAATTGGTTAGAAAAAAAGGAGGGTAAAGGGTGTTACAAATTTTAGCAGGTTCATTTTTTCTTTTATTTTCTTTAATATATTAGCTTGGGCAATCAAGAAATAGTGATAGTTAGGAGGAAAAAAGGATATGTACAAATAGAATGGAGACACAACCTCTTATATTGTGCCTCAAGCAACAAAGCCTTCTTTCTCTCTGTTCTTCCACGGAGTAAGTGGGGAGACATACAGGATTAGATATATAATGTGTGGCCACTGTTCAGTAACCACTATTGAACTTCAAAATGAGTTTAGTCATTAGCTTTGACAAATGAGGAGCCTGTTATTGATTTTTACACATGTCTATCATGGGATCTATTTAAAAAGAACAGTCAATTCTAAGAAAGATTATGTTAATCTTATTGGTTTGATTTAATAATGGGAGGGGGCAGAGCAGGGAGTGGAAAAGAAAAGCTGAGAGATTGACAATATCTGTTTCATTTTCTTAAATCAATTCAAAAAACAATTTGGAAAAAATTGAGTATATCTGTCTTTTCTAAGAAAGCTAAGAATATATTGATAAATCATTCCAGACAATGTTAACCAACAGCTTGAGAAGTTCACGAAAAAGGACATTGACAGGAGGGATACAATTACTAATTTATTTGTCTTTTTATGGTTCAGTTAAGAGTATCTTAGGTAGTCTAGCACATGGCAGCTCGTCAAACTTCACAGGGTAGCTGTCAGAATTTTGACTGATGTACAAGTGCTACTTGCTCATGTTTGCCCTTCCTTTCAGGGGAGTGCACACAGGTAAGACAGCTTGTTGGTAATTTTTATTTAATGCTCCCAGGATCTGTGGCTACACTTTTATTGAAAGTTCTGACAATAAAATTCCACTCCCTGAAATTTCCAAGATTTCTGCTGCAAGTACTTCCCCACTTAAACAAGATATTCCTCTGGGATTAGACAGCTCTTGAGGGTCTTTTCTGATGCCTTCTGATCTTGGAGACAGCTGTTTAGTATGTTGGAGACCATTTTATTTTGTTTTGTTTTTTGTTAGCTTTACTGGAAAGGCATCTAAAAGAAAACAAAACACAAGGAATTAGCAGTGCAAAGGCACATCAGGGCTTCAGGGAGGCCTTCATAATTCTGAATTGGCAAATACCAAATTGTACCCAGTTTGACAATTTTTAACCTCTCCCCACTCCATCTCTCTACTCCTCAGCTCCAATCCAATCCACTCATTAAATAAACTGCTCAGTTTATATTCTACTTTCTAAATTTCCATCGATATTCAGCTATATCTACATGCTACCAAAAGGTTGTCTCTTTTGTTAGCCTATCAAATTCTTCCCAAGATTGTCTCTGGATAAAAGCAGGTTGTTGAATCTTCAGAGAGAATGTTTGTCTGAATCTCCCACAAAAGTATACAAAGATCAGATAGCTACATTAGGAATAGAGGTATATATTTTTATATTTTAGTTATAGTTACAAAAAAATCAAACATTTTCTTAGAAAAGTTACTTTACCCTGATAGAAGTATGGTTCTTTTAGGTCTTCGAGGATTATTGGTTATCCTGTGGTTTGTGCGAAGTCCAGATGTTTTCAAGATGGTGTTATGTGTGAAAATCATATATTTAGACAGATTTCAGCTCTGAGGCATTCCCTGAAGGTAAGTAAGTTTAACACTTGAAGATTCAAATGTGAATATAGACATTTATATAAGATTTTGCAATGTTCTAGAAATTCAAATAGGTTACATTTCAATTGCGTCTATAATCTCTTCATATTTTATATTTAATATGTCAATAAAGCTCCATTAACATGCAATTAAGTAGTGTGATAATCAAAATATCAATTTATTCAATGAAATTATAAAACACGTCAAAGTTGATTTCAGTTTTGAGAAGATTCTGAAGTCATCAATATTTCAGAGAATAGAAAATCCCCCTTAAAAGAGTTAAAATTAGTATTTCTTTCATGTCTGTAAGATGGTATGCCAATAACTCTCAAACTGATGTGAAGACTAGGTGCATTGGGTTAACACAACAGTAGTTCTGCTGACTTTAGAAATTCCTATAGAGTAATATTCAGCTATTCATTTGTTACCATTTGGTCAACAAATCCAATAACCTTTTCTCAATTATCGAACTTCACTTTTCTAGAACGTTTGACACTGTTTACCATCCATTTCCTCTTAAACATTTCTCTTACACAAACATCCATGAAACTGAACTCACCTACTTTTGCTGTCACAACTCGTACCCTGATTCCTTGCTATCTTCCTCTCAGATGTCTCTGCCTTCATGTACCATGCACATCATGGATTTTCCAAGTCTCCATTCCCTTTGTACAATGTCTTAATATTCTAATTTACTCCATGGCAGCAATTATCTTCCAAACTATAGTTCCAAATTTGCTATTGCCTGCTGGACATTCTATGTGAAAGTTGTCTCAACCTCAAACCTAACATTTCAAAAATGAGTTTTTATCATCTCTCCACCACCAAATTTAAAACAAAAGCTCCCGCAGATTTTCACATTTTCTGTGAATGGTAGTGCTATTCCCCTAGTTATCCAGGTTTGAAAATCTTAGTTATCCCTCAGTTATACATACCTCTCACTATGAAAATGCTCTAACTCTAAATTATTAAATTAGAGTTGTAACTCTGAACTATTACTGAAGTTCATTTTCTTCTTTCTATTTTTTCTGCAAATTCATTTTTTCACCTTAATTGGAATATTGAATAGGCCCCTAAATGATCTCCCTTCTTCTAGTCTTTGGCTTTGCCAATCTATCCATCAGGGTCACTTGTACATCAACCATCTGACCATTCCATTTTTGTGCTTGGGGAAACCAAACAAAAAGAAAAATGCTTCCTATTGCCTAGAAAGCAAAGCCCCAAATTTCTTACCTGGCTTTATTGATCCATCTTTTTTCTTGTCTTTGCCTACTCCTTCTTTCTCTAACTTGTTTTTTAATCTACATCTTCTACTATTCTTAGGCATATACTCCAAGTTTTTAACAAGGAAAAAATATTCCATGTTTTCTGAATGTAACCTGCAATTTCCTACCCTACACCTTTGGTAAGTTTTCATGCCAGAAACAGAAAGGGGTAGGCGCAGATTAATCACTATCTTATCTGTGCCTGCTGGTCAATTAGCACCCTAAATACATAAAGCCCAAGTGGAAACAAGGGACTGGTACTGAAATTATAACTTCAAGGAAAGTCTCTATCTTTGAAGCTCCTGACAATCGTATTGTTGCAGCTAAGTTTGTCCCACATGGGACAATTGGAGCAACCACTCTTCCCATCTTATTAAGTCCAAACTCAAATTCTGACACATCCAGCTTTCTTGTCTTCTTTAAATTGGAATAATTCCTCCCAACACTTTTTTTTTAGCGTTTTTAAAACTTCTCTAATGAACTATTTTTCTGTCTAGTATTTTATATGTTTTTATGTACCTGCCTTACCTCTCCTTTCTAGTTTATAAACAACATAAGGAGAAAGTTTATAACACTAATTTCTCTATACTCCATATCACCCAGCACAAGGATTCAAATGTATGAACTATTTGCATCCGCTTAACTAAACTGTTTATAGTAGTATGAATTAGGCCAGATTCTCTTCACTGGTCCATTTTATTTGGTTTTTGCTCTGACATCATAAGCCACTAATTATTTATATTTTTATTTAACAGAGACATTGTTCCTGTTATTTGGCCTGTTCTTTACTGATAAATTTATTTTGTTTTAAAATGATTCTTTACTTCCTTAATATATACTACATCTTTATGGAGAAATGCATGCACATAAATACATATTCATATGCACACTCTTAAATGAACATATGCGTCTCTTTATATACACCTATGCTCTGACTGCTAGGATTTTGTGAGATGATAAATCTCTTTGACTCTAGGACAGTGACTTGTGTGTTTAACTTTTTGTGTCCTGTCAATACCTTGCTCAAAGCCAGACATTTAGTGCTTAATAAATGCTTAGGATCTGAACTTTTCATAAATTATTGTATTTTTTGAAAACTCAAAATATAGAGCATTGGTCAGTCATATGTTTGTATATGAATTAGAGCAATTTTTAATATTTTTATATAGGATTGCTTTTCATTTCTCAATTAAATGTGATCTCCAAGTCACACATAAAGCAGAAAATAATACTTAACCAACATTTGGGGGAGACAGTTTTTCCCCTCAAAATCAAATTGAAGAATCTGCAGAATGCCATGAACAGTTATGAGTTTTGAATCATCCTGAAGCTGGCAAACATCTGCATTTTCCACATCTGGGGCAGCATCTGTTCTGCGTTGTTAGAAGAAGAAAACAAGAAAATTGGGGTAAATGCCATAGCACAATATCAGATTCTACAAATCTAACGAATGTATTTATTTATTGTTGATCAAGTGGCCAAGAAGCAGTGTGAGGCCCATGCCAAGATGCTTGATAATTGCATTTCTCAACTCCCTTTAGAAAACGCCATACTCCAGGCCTGAGAATAACAAGCTTTTGCATAACAGCACTGGGGCCTATAAATAAGAAACTCATTAAGCTACCTGTAGCAGGCCTCTACCCCAGCCCTGTACTGGCTTGGGGAGCTTAATGAGGTGATAATGAGGAGAAAATGGTTTAGCTCCTTTTTGGCCTGGTTTGAGATGGGTAGGGAAATCCCAGTCTTCAGTGAAACAGCCACCATAGAGCCCAATTCATCATTCAGGGTGGGTCTATACCAGTGAAATAATTTGCTTCTAGGCCCTGAAGTTATTTGGCTCCCCTGTCTATGGAAACAAAGCAAGCTATTCAAGCACATTTGAAGGGACTGTCCGAATAACACCAATAAAGGGTGTTAAACTAGCTGGTCATTAGCATTTGAAGGGAATGGTCAAATAACACCAACAAAGGGTGTTAAACCAATCCACATTGTAGGTAGGGCGCTGGGAGCCCTCTGCAATTCTAAGTGGATTAATGCCAGCATTATTTTCTCACTATGAGCCTGGCCTCCTCGCTGCTAAGATTTAATATTCATTGAAGGCTGGACCAAACCTTCCTGGCCAAGCTCTCTCCCCTTCATTTCCCTATAAAGCAACTAAAGCAGTGAGCTGGGATTAAGAATATAACATTTAGTTTATTAGAGACAAGAAGAGATCAGATTACCAGACTGTTGGGCATCTAGGCCACAATGCCAAGTCCAGTAGGATGTTCTGTGGCAGTCCCCAAGAAGGGTCCCAGAGAATAAACCAGCGATCAGTTTCATTTGAGTCAAGCTTTTCTCAGTTACACTAAATGCTGCTGCTGATAACCCTCTACAAATAAAGGAAAAGTGAAGGAAAAACCCAAAGGGAAAGGTGAAATCAGACTTTGAAGAGGAAAATACCTCAATGATCACTTAGTCCATGTTTCAACCAAAATAGAAATCCTCTCTATCATGTCCCTTAGAGAAAGACATTCATCCTCTAGTTGAGGGTAGCCCAGGAAAGTCAGGAAAACATACTGCTGGGTTACAGTCAGGGATCCGTCCTGCTGGCGTTACTACCGTTCCACTAGGTGGGGATCAGCAAGCTGATGCCTTTGTCCTCATAACCCAGGAATTTAGTTACATTATTTTATTCTTCGGAAACCTTTGTTGAGTATGCAATAAAAACCCTCAGTTTTGTAGATAAGAAAATGTCAGCTAAGAGAGATTAAATAGTTTATCCTGCCCAACACAGCTACTAAGTACTCCAGCCGAACTTCACACCCAAAGAATATGGCTTTCTCTAACATTGTTGGGACCAATTGTTGGTAACCTTTCTACCTCAGCTGATAGGGGACAGTGATAAATTGAAGATAACGTTCAAGTAGAGGATTTCAAGGAAATCACAGACTATTGGACATACGAATTTATCTTTACCCCACACCAAATCAACCACAGAAGATAAAAAAAAATTGCAAGCTCACAAGGACGAAGGCGATGGAAGAGAGAAAGAGAGCAGTTGAGAAATGTGCACATTATTTAGCAAACCAAATACATTTATAAATAGAAGTCGAAGTCTTATCCACAAAGGATGGGGGAAAGCAATGCCAATAAGAGGCAAGTCAGTTCATGCTATAGAAAGTGTGTGTGGTGGGGAGGAGGTATGAGGTTAGGAGATGCAACCGGGAGCTCTGAACCAGGAGGCAGGAAGGAGCCAAAATAGGAAGATTGGTTCAACATCTGTTCAGCTCCCTGAACCTCTCCTCCAGGTCTCCAAGCTAGGTAGATGTTCCCTCCCACACCCCTTCACCACCCCAACCAATTAATTTTCTGTCTGTTGGTCACAATGATCCATATTCTGCCATAACCTTAAAACTCACCAAGTCCAAAAACTTTACTTCCCCTTTAAATCCAAACTTCCCACTGAACCTCTTTGTTTTGATGAATTTTACCATCAATTTCCCAATCATCCAGGTATGACTTTTCTTCAGTTCTAAGGTCTTTTATTATTCAATATATTTGATACAGATATGAGAATATGTATATGTCTTGAAAGACAGTAGTAATGTGAATACCCTTAAACCCAACACCACATTTATGACCTAGACGGTAACCACAGGTCTGCATTTACCAGTGTTCCTTCTCTACTCCATCCTTTGCTTCGTCCTAGAGGAAATCACCATTCTGAATTTGTGTTTTTCATACCTTTGCATTTTTAGATGTCTTTTTGCATATATATGCATCCCTAAAGAATATGCTACTGATACCCACTTTCTTTTGAGCCTTGAGAATATCATCATCCTGTACACAGTCGCTTTTCAAGTCAAAGTCCTGTTTCTAAAATTCATCCATGTTGTTGTAGTAGCAATTCTTTTTGCTTTGTGATATTCTGTATATGAGCAATACCTCAATTTATTTACCTTTACTCTGTTTATGGACATATTTCTAGTTTTCTGCATATATACCTCATGGTGCCATGCACATTTTGCTCATATCTCTTGGTATATATAAGCAAGAGGCTGTTGTTATTGTTTTTCTTATTGTTTTTATGAAATACCTAGGAATAGAATTGTTCATCATAAGATGTAGCATATTCAAATTTACAAAACAGTACCAAATTGTTTTCTACAGTGATTGTACTAATTTACACTCTCAACAGTACAGTATAGGGGTTCTCATTTGTCCTTCACCTCACTAGCACACAATAGCATGAGAAAACTTAATTGTTCCCTGTATAGTAGATAAAGGATTTTATCTTATTATGAGCTTAATAGGTATATCTCTATTCCCTGATTCCCAAAAAAGGTTGAGAATTTTTTCATATGTTTTGGGCCATTTGTCTTTTCTATTCTCTAAAATACATATGCATGTATTTAAATATGCATGTACATTTTAAGAAAAGTTTGGAATTTACAGAAAAATTGAAAAGAAAATGCCCTTCCATATACACTGCATCCAGTTTTCCCTATTTTTACAACTTATCTTAGTGTGGACATTTGTTATAATTGAACCAATTTTAATATATTATTATTAAACAACATCCATAGTTTATTTAGATTTCGTTAGTGTTAACATAATGTCTTTTTCCTGTTCCAAGATCCCATCTAAGATGCCATATTGCATATAGTCATCATTTCTCCTTAGGCTCTTCTTGGCTGTAACAGTTTCTCAAATTTCCTTGTTTTTGATGACCTTGACAGTTTGGAGGAGTACTAGTCAGGAGTACTGGTCAAATGTTGGTACTTGGTCAAAATAGCAAAATTCCTACTGGTATTTTGTAGGAAGTCTCTATTGAAATTTGTCTAACATTTTTCTTATGATTACACAGGTGTTATGGATTTTAAGAATTAAAAAAGGCCAGGCACGGTGGCTCATGCCTGTAATCCTAGCACTCTGGGAGGCCAAGGCGGGAGGATTGCTTGAGCTCAGGAGTTCGAGACCAGCCTGAGCAAGAGCGAGACCCCTGTCTCTACCATAAATAGAAAGAAATTAGCCAAACAACTAAAAATGAAAAAAATTAGCCAGGCACGGTGGTGCGTGGTAGTCCCAGCTACTCGGGAAGCTGAGGCAGGAGAATCACTTGAGCCCAGGAGTTTGAGGTTGCTGTGAGCTAGGCTGACACCATGGCACTCTAGCCCAGGCAAGAGAGTGAGACTCTGTCTCAGGGGGAAAAAAAAAAAGAATTAAAAAAATTCTATTAGGTTATTTTATAAATTTGTAGTAGCTGTTTTGATATTCTGGTATTAATCCTTGTTGATTATATAGTCTCCTTTTTTGTTATGGTTTATCTTTTACTTTTTAATGATATTTTAGTAAACAAATTTAAGATTATAAAATCATATTTACCAAGATTGATTCTTCTTTGTTTAGTGTGTGTTTGTGTATGTGTGTGTGTCTTGCTGATGAAAACCTTTCTGACTCTGCGTTCCTAAAGATATTCTCCTAAACTGTAGTCTAAAAGTTTTAAAGTTTTGACTTGCACATTTAATTTTACTCTATTTATTTTCTTGTATAAGGCTTTTGACTGATTTTTCTATATGGATTAACAATGCATAACCATTTAATCTGTATCATGGTATTTCCCCATGATCTGTATTGCCACTTCTATCTTATATCGAGTTTCCATAGATGCATGTATCTGCTCATGGCTGTTCCATAAGCAGAGAGAAACAACTATCTCTGCACCAGTACCATGCTGTCTTAATTCATATCTTTATAATGAATTTTGATATCTGGAAGAATAAGCTCCTCATCGTCTTCAAGAGTAGTTTGGCTTTTCTTAGGCCTTAGCTCTTTCCTATAAATTTCAGAATGTTTTTGTCAAGTTCCTTTAAAAATTTCCATTGGGGTTTTGACCAAAATTGCGTTGAAACTTTCCAATAATTTTGAAGTTTTTTTTTTAAGTCTATGAATATAGTATTGCTATTTATTGAGATTTTCTTTATTGTCTTTTTGTATTTATTTTCCATAAAAGTTTTATATTTTTTTATTAGTTTGATTTCTACAAATCATGTATATGCTATTACTGTATATTGTAACTTAATTTTTTCTAATTATTTTTTGTTGTGAACATATGTAATGGGTTTTGTATACTGACCTTACATATCTAGCAACCTTACTAATATATCTAATTTTCCAAAAATTGTTCTATACATTCTTTGTGATTGTCAATACTAAGAGACATTATACCAACAAATAACAGTTATGTTTCTTCCTTTCCAAATCTTATATATTTTTTCCCTCCTTATATTGTAGGGGCTAGGAACTCTGCAACAGTGTTAAAGACAACCAGATTAGTGAACATCCTTCCTGATAGTTATGATTCTAATATTTCACCATTAAGAATGCTCTTTGCTGTAGGTATTTGGATAGATATTCTTTATTGGTTAAAGAACATTTCCTTTAAGTCCTAGTTTGCTATAAGACTTTGTATTTGTTTTATGAAAATGAATTATTGGATATTATATTTTATTATGTGCCTTTTCCTTATCTATTGAGAAAATAATTTGAGTTTTCTCCTTTAATCTGCCTACATGGTGAATTACAGTTACATATTTTCTAGTGTTAAATCACCCTTGAATTCCTATAATAAATGTAGGTTGGTATTTGTTCTTTTTTTTTTCTCAAATGGGTATGTGTTTTTGAGAATTTTGCATATAAATTCATGAATGAAATGGCCTTGAGATTTTCTTACCTTGTACAACCCTTTTCTGGTTTTGATTTCAGAGCTCTGTTACTCTTGTAATATGATTTGTAGTGTCCCCTATTTTTACTGTCCTCTGGTAGAGTTTACATAAGATTAAAATGGTGTGTTCCTTGAAAGGTTTATAGAATTTTCTGGCAAAACCATCTTGTCCTGGTTTTCAAATTTTTTAATACATATATAATATATACTTTTTCAATGTCTTTTCAAGTCATTTGTAATAAGTTATATTTTTCTAGAAATGTGTCTTTTCTCTAAGTTTTCAAATTTATTATCATAAAGATAATCATAATATTATCTTTATTTCTTTTTCAATTGTTTTCTTTCTTTTTGGAGACATGGTCTCTCTCTGTCACCCGTACTAGAGAGTGCAATGGCAGTTCAACTAACCTTGAACTCCTGAACTCAAACGATCCTTGTGCCTTAGCCTCCCAGGTAGCTGGCACTACAGGAATGCGCCAGGATGCCTGGTTAATTTTTTATTATTATCACATTATCATATTTCATAAAGACAGGATTGCTATAGCCTGTTGCCGAGGCTGGTCTCTAACTCCTGGCCTAAAAACATGAACAAATGCTCAACTTCACTAATCAGAGAAATGCAAATCAAAACCACAATGAGATATCACCTAATCCCAGTGAAAATAGCTTTTATCAGAAAGTCCCAAAATGATAGATGCTAGCATGAATGCAGAGAAATAGGAATACTCATACACTGTTGGCGGGACTGAAAATTAGTGCAACTTCTATGAAAAATAGTATGGAGATTCCTCAAAGAACTAAAACTGTGCCTACTATTTGACCCTGCAATTCCACTACTGGATATTTACCCAAAGGAAAAAAGTCATTTTATTAAAAAGCCACCTGCACTAGGATATTTATTGCAGCACACTCACAATTGCAAAGATTGAAATCAATCCAAGTGCTCATCAACTCATGAGTGGATTAATAAAATGTGGTATATGTACACCATGGTGCACTATTCAGCCATAAAAAATAAATTAATACATTTTGCAACAACCTGGATAGAAGTGGAGACCATCCTCCTAAGTGAAGTATCACAAGAATGGAAAAACAAACACCACATGTACTCACTATTAAATTCGAACTAACCAATCAGCACTCATGTGCACTATGGAAGTAAAACCCAGTGGTAATTGTGCAGGTGGGAAGGGGGAGGAGGGAATGGGTGAAATCATACCTAATGGGTACAACGTACACTATCTGGGTGATGGGCACACTTATAACTTTCAGTCAAGCAGTACAAAAGTAATCCATGTAACCGACATTTGTACCCCTGTAATGTTTTGAAATTAAAAAAAAAAAAAGCTTTGGCCTAAGGCATAGTTTCCTTGTTCCTGAACTAGAATTAGCATTTACTCCAGGGCAGCATTTTCTTTCCTATTTATTTATATCTCACCACTCTTGCTCTGCTTTCAGCTTATTATTCCTTTTTATTTATTTATGTATTTATTGGTTCTAGGAAAATTTCCCTTTCTTTCATGTGGTTTTAGCAATGCATTAAAGCATATTTGTGCTAGTGTTTTCAGGATCTAGTTGTTTTCTAGTAGTGGGGTTCTTCTTAATATCTGCTTAATATCCAAAAATGTGCTCCAACTACATTTTGGAAATTTATTCACAAAGTCAAATGAAAATATAGGGCATTTAAAAGTTTGAAAAACTGTCCAGTATCTTCACCTATTCAGGCTATTCTAATCTGTTTTGTTCCCCAATGTCATGCTAAAGAAGGATAGAATAATGAATAGCATTAGTCTAAAAAAGTTTGCTTTTGCTAAGTTTGTTTAATTTCAGGCTCACAACAGGTAATTATATACTTCAATTTAAAAGATTCTTCTTTCTAGATCTTAATGAAAGATAAACAAATAGAATAGACGATGCTGTCATATTTTCTTGGCTATATAAAGAGATGATTGGAATAGATGAGCTCTAAGATGCCTTTCAGTTCTAAGAAAATATACCTGTGTCTAAAAACAAGAAAATAGTATTTCCCATGAATTACCTGCCAGGGAATAATTGAAAATTAAGTAAACATTGCATTTTGCCTCTATGGAGTAGCCACTTCTAAAGTATCTTTTTTTTTACCCTTTAGTCCTTAACAAAAATCTAATGCTGCCCTCAAGTTACTAATAATTGTTGCCATATCTACCTGTCATTTATGGATTGAGATTTGGTGCAATTTCTATTAGTAAATGCAGATGGATAATCCATCCCTAAAATCAAAGTTCAAGAACGTACCCTTGGAACAAGACTCCAGGGACAGAGCAACAGCTCGTCTTGCAGCCCCTAACCAGACATTTCGGACAGAATGAGTTTACTGAATTGAAGAAAATTTGACCCGGTGATATTTATGAAGTCAGGATCCAGGAAGAGGAAACCAAGTTTGTAAGGTTAAGAAAATATAAGGAGTGGCTTGAGAGTAATGGTCATGGTTGGTGGAGACAAGCACTGAAGTGGTATTTATGAAAAATACAGGTGTTATTTGAGTGCAAGTTGCAGGAAAAATGTAAGCTTTATAATTTAGGACTTACAAAAGAATACTTTTTTAAGCCATCAAAATGGCTTGTGAAAGATTTTACATATATATGTGTCTGTGTGTGTATATACACACAAACAGTATACATATAAACACACATGTATTATGTGTCTGTTTGTGTGTGTGTGTGTCTCTTTATATGTGTGTACAAAATGAACTTCGAGAATATACTGTTATCTTTTTGTAAAAGTTCTGAAAAACTAGATTTTCCTTTTGCTTGGAAAAATTTAAAGTCAGTTGAAGCAATGAAATATAAGAGAGTCCTTAATGATTTTTGCAGGAATTTATACTCAAAGATCTACAAATGAAACTTTAGGAAATAAAACTTGAAAATGTTCATTTCTGAGATCAGATTCATAGGAAATCTGTACATGTAACCACTATTGGCTTTAATTGTTATAATACAATATAAAATAATAAATACTACTATATAGAATTGGGATAATTATGTAGGCAATAATTCCACTTCATAAAAATGAGTAAAATGATTTGAGATTGATGAACTTGTTTAAATCACATTACTGTAAGGTACAAAATTTAATATATATTTTTCAACTTGAAAGGTTGACAAGTTGAAATATATATAAAGGAGTGACTAAGTCTCATGCAGATACTCTTCTTAAATTAGATAACTCAATAAATCAAAATCAATGTCTGTCATTAACTTTTTAGAAGTTAGCGCCTTTATTTTTTCAGACTTGAAATTCCTGCTCATTCATTATTTTCAATTTAATTGAAAATCTCATAATAAAAGAGAGAAAATGTCTCAGTAATTTATCTTATAGCATTAAGGGGTAAAACAAAGACCTCTGTATAGTCCTTTTAAGAAGTAGCTCATTCAAAGATGGACTGGAATTGTCACATATCACTCCTAGAAGTTTCTTCTTGTGTATCAATTTTCTTACAGGAAGTGACTCTAACACCAGCATTGTTTGTCAGTGTCCTCCTGTGATTGTTAGCAATGCATCCTTGCACATATTGTTTCAGACAAAAAATTAGTATTTTGCATTAGAAGAGGATAATTAGGCAATAAGATACAAAAGCTAGTGTGGTTATCATGAAATAAACACACACATGGGGTGTTATGAGGCACAGCCAAGTGTCTATAATCCCTCTAGGGTATGATTATCTCGTGATAACCACACACCCTGGAGTTGCCTTATTGCTATTATAAAATATCTTTATTATAGGAAGAAATGTGCATTTTTGTGCAGAAAGGAGACGGAGCTGGCAATTTAGAATGCTGAACAGCAGTTTCAGCTGAGCTATGTGGTTTACATAGATTAATCTATCCCATTGGAATGTTTCCCCAGCCAAAAAAATCTTCCCTAAATCCAAGCAGTCATAATCTGTAGTGATGTGCAGCTATTTGGAGCATTTGAGAAATTCCCTGCCTGGTTCTTAGGCTGTTGGTTTAATGGTTGCATGGGGTGAATGCTGCGATGTGCATTGTTGAGAGGATCTACAGTGTCCTGGAAACTTGGCATTCTGGGAATCCAAATTGTGATTCATGCAAACGTCAGAATTCCATGCTACAATTTTATCTTGATCGGAATAAATATTTTAAATTCGTTATGGAGACAGCCCATAACAACATAACATTTGATAAGAGAGAGAAATTATTAAGGTAGAAACATGGAAATTGAGATGAAACTCCAAAATGTAAAGGGAAAGTTATTGAGTGTCCCAGATAAGAGATTACAAATTTAAGGACAGTAGAATAAGAAATCTAGGGTTTTAAGTCTGAAAAAATGAAAGCCAAGGGAAAATAAGAAAAACAACCATTAGTGTCTGAATTATAAGCATAAGGAGTGGATTTCTTCTCTATGATCCCAGAGACAGAATTAATTTAAATGAAAATCATGGGGAAAAGGCTTTCATTTAATCATAAGAATCCACTTTTAACATATGAGAGGTTACAAAATATAATTGTCTTTCCTGAGAAGGACAAACAACGTTTAAGCAAAGACTGAATGATAAATTAGGAGGGATTCCTCCATTAGAGAAGATTTCCAACATCTCTAAAACTTATTCCGTAATAAAAAGAAAAGTTACGGACATACGTAAAATCTGAGAAGAAAATCAACATCACCAAATACGCAAGGACTGAAAAAAGATTATGAATCCAAAGCATATCCCAGACACCTTCTATTGGGAACAGAAATAAGTAGCTCTTATATGCATCATGAGTTTTTAGCATACTAAATGCACTAAAATAAAACATTATTGTATTGACACATCCTTGATGTTTAAGTGTAAAAGATTGGCTATATGAATCTTATATGATTTAAAAATCACAATTCTCTTTTCTGTGAATCTGATCAGTTATCAACCTGATATTCTAAATCGTGATGAAATCAGAGAATGAATAGTAAACATTTTATTTCAATAAATTTCCATTGTTGTTAAACAAATTGTGGGGTAAAATGAGCAATGGGCCAGTCTATAAATTGCGTGTAAAATGAAATCAATATTTATATTCATGTTTGGGCAGACAAATCATTGGGAAAAAATATCTGGAAAATTTACCTAGGCTTTGGTACGTAGACGATAGTCATCAAAATGTGTCAAATCTAATGTAAGATTGTTGTTTAATATGGAATATGAAATCAATGTAATCGATATGATTGAATTAAAATAAAACTTCTAAGAATATATGCTATGGCTTTTTAAATGCAGCAAAGCCAGTAATTGGTTTAAATGTAAAAATAAATTGCATCTACAGATCTCCTACCCAGCCATGATGATGCTTTATTGGTTTCTGCATTTCACTAACTGATATGCTTTCATGTAAAATCAATACCTCGCAGTCTAATATATTTTGCATTGTTATTTTGTGGGTTCTGTAAGCTAAAATGTATTTTTGATGTATAACTCCAAATCTCTGTTTTACAATAAAACTTGCCATGGGGAAAATTTAAAGGGGCACCATTTGTTTTCTAAATATGCAACAGCATCTTTCACATAATTGACAATTGTTTCAACGGAACGCTATCATTTCTAGCCTAAATCCCCATCTTTTAATTTAGCCCTAGGCCATACCTTTTAAAGAAATTGCCATCCATGAAATATCAGATGCTTCAACAGGGCCAGACTTGTGTACCTCCCTAGTAGAGCTGTGTGAAAAATTTCACACCTACACTGAAACTGCCAAAATATGCTTCTTCACTCTTTTCAGTACCAAGGGGAAAACATATACTTTTTCCCTTTGGGCAGTTTTGACAGTTTTAATACAAGTGAAAAGCAGGTTTTGCCAGCATACAAAAGGGAAAAGGGAAGAAATCTTGAAATTATATGTGAGAACCTCATAGTCTTAGGGGGAGATGGAGGGGAGAGGAAAGTAAAAATCTCAGCTAATACTTAGATTTATCCAAGGAAGAACATATGATGAGCAGGGTCCAATTGCTTGCTGGAGAAGATCATGGCAAGTGAAGGAGGCCGCATATTTTAAAGGTAAAGCCAATACTAAATAAAAATAATTAAAATTGGCAATAAAAACGTGAGCCTCCTGCAGCATTTTGCCTCAGAGTTAAATCATAAGTAAAGCCAATTACTTGTAAGCATCTATCCCACATTTCCAACTGACTCCCTCCCCTCTCTTCGACTCTGGTTAGTGTCAACATTTAGAAATCTTCTTCGGCTTGAAGGGAGAGAAATAAAAATATAAAAGTCAACTAACATATCCCTGAAACATCTCATTGCCCTGTGGAAAATTGCCCTTTCTTCTTCACTTTCTTGCTTTTAGAATTTTTGCGGAATCCTGTATCTCTATGAGAGAGAAGGAAGCTTTTTTGCTGAAACGTTTCTAAATAGAAAATTGTTATTTATGGTGACCACTTTCCTCAATCACTGCAATCCCCAAACACTTAAAAGGTTTGCAAAAAAAAAAAAAATAATAATAGGTCTAGAAAATACATATAGATGTAGCTCAGGGGATTCAGCCGAGCAGAGAATTCTTCTGGACTCATGAATACCTATAGTGTTTTTACACTCTTTAGTCATGCTTTAAAACAATTGAACACCCAACATAAACATCAAGTCAATGGAAAATCAAGTGTGCTGAACCGGTCTGCATCCACCCAAACTCATCTGGTAGAATACTATACTTTCAGAACATGTGGAATGAATTTTAACTTGACTGTTATGTGAAGTCTGTACTACAAGCAGTTCAAAGCATTTACATAAAGATGCATCTTTTGTCACTTTGAAGATAGGGTTACTGTGTATTGAGAGACAAAAACTGATAGGTCTTTTATATGAAGAGGGGAAGTAGCTTTCATATTGTTTGGCTTTTGTAATAGCCTTACTTAGAAGAGGAGAATTTTGAGTTTTATATTTATACAATAATTTAGAGAAAACCTTCTGATGAATGTATTTTAGGATTGTCCCTTTGGATTATTTTATACTTGTCCATTAAATAATGCAAATAGTCATTTGAGTAAATGTTATTTTATCTTTTCTATACCTAATTGCCATAGACTGTTGAATTTATAAATCTATTAGTAACACTTGGGCATAAGATAAACAGAAGCTATATCACATGTCAACATTTTCGGGGCGAGAGAGACAGAAACAGAAATGTGTTTTACGTTTTTATAGTTTAAAAAAAAATGGGCTTTTCCAACGATTTCACACTAGCCTTGTACCTTCATAGCTGAGGCCAACTTTCTCTCCTGAGGACTGCTTCTAAGAAATCATGTTCTGAAACACGGTTCTGGGAGTTGGGGCTGGGCTGACAGTGCCTTGTCACTGTCACCAATGGTGACTTCTATTGAGTTATCTCCTGTTACTCTCCTCTACTGAAGTTGGCCCTCCAGTCCACCTGTGTGCCCCACGCCTGCTAGTGCCAGCTCTTACCGAAACTGGTCCTGATGGCACCTACACTGCCCCGGTACTGCACAGCCAGGTGTCACCATTGGAATTGCCTTCACAACACTGCCGGGTCTGGAGACTCTGGAAGGTTGTACCCACTGACCCGGCACTGCTCTTTCCCCATCATGTCGTTCAGCCTTTGGGTGAAAAATGTTGTTTTTCCCTGAAATTTTTCCACTTTCCCTTTCCTGGAGTCTCAGATACATGTGCATAGGAGCTGAGACAGAAAAGCTGCGTCAGTGGCCAACTCCATGTTATCCTCCCACCGTTCCTCCCCTCAATGATGGAGGAAATGCCATGGGACTAAAGCTTCTTCCTGGGACACCTTCTTTTCCAGATGCCCCCGCTACTCATCCTGACTCCACGACCTGGACCCATACACCAGGATACTGATACAATCTTGACAAGTTGTGGCAGATCCTGCTAATTTTCTTCCACTATCCATTTGCTCCTTCTTCATTTTAGTAATCGAATCTCTCCACCAATTTACCCCTGAATCTCAGCAAGACATATGGTAAATAAGCTACACACTGTATTTCCCAGCTTCCCTTCTCGTGACTAAGACACTAAGGTCTTGTGGTGGATTTAACAAGAAGTGACCTTTTAAGATTTTAACCTTAAAAGCTATAGTGCACACTCTATTCTCTCTCCTTACCTCTTCCTTCCGGCTGGAAAATGACAAGCACTGGAGCAGCTGCCTTGGGCCCAGAGGCGGAAGCCACATGTTGGGGATGGCAGAGCGGACCCGGCTCTGGGTACTATGGGTCCTGTGGAGAAAGTGAAGCCTCCAGCTCCGGACTGCTCATCTCTGAATTGCTACCTAAGAAGGAAATAGGCGTCTGATGTGTTTGTTCCACTCTATTTTTGAATATCTATATTATAGTATTTTAACGTGTACTCTAACATACTAGGGTTGCAAAGAGGGGAGGCATTCAATATGTATTTTATTATATACCAGAAAGTACAGCAAATTAATGAACTCAATCAATATTCTTCTATATTTTGGCAGGAGAGGTTTGGAAGGAAATAATTGCACAATTACATCCCTGAAATGATAACAAAAGATGACTGGACACCTTTAGCATTGCAATTAATGTAGCTTGCAAATAAATTGAACCAATATATAAGATGAAAAATAAGATTGAATGTGGAAATAGCCTGTATATGCAAGAACTTTGTGTATCATAAAGTGTTAGTTACATCATCATCATCATCGTCCTTTCACTGATATATTCATTATTATTTGTGTATTAGCCTGCTCAGGGTTCTGAAAAGAACATATTTCTGCTAGTATTTTTAATATACTTTAGCAAATCAGACAGTGGGATATTTTAATGCTGCCTTTATTCATTTTATATATTTATATATGTGTGAACCACATGCAGAAGGCCCCTGACAGAATATGAATCGCAAGTAAATACAACAGTTATCCTACAGAAACTGACTTGAAGTTTATTTATGTTTGAATTCAGATGAATATTTCACACAAGGCACTGAAACATATATGTCACTAAAGAGCCAATTCCCCAATTGCACATTTGTTGATCTGTGTTGATGCATACAGAATATACGTAAATAGAAAAATACACTGGACAAATGAGGACACTGCTTATGAGAAGATTAGTGGAATGTGTTCTACAAAAGTCATAAGAAAAAGAATGACTGGTTTAAAGAGCAATAGAGTGAGAGGAGAAGGGTATTTCTTTGGGGTTGCATTAGGTAGGAAATTCACATTTGTTTTTCCTACTTGAAATCTGTGGGAAGCATTTTTAACGTTGTGTAGCTGTTTGTATGTGTGGCTCCGTAACTGCCTAGTCTTTCCGTGAAGGTAACTGGTTAAGCCTGTGAAATGTTCATTGATCTAAGTGGATGGGTCTGAGGGGAAGGACTTGTCAGCTGGGACAGCTTATCAGAAGAGAGTTGTTCTTCCCACCCGCCTCCTTGCTATTTATTCCTGAACCAGGGAAAATTCCCCTGGGAGCATCGGAGCCTCAGAGGGAACATTGCAGAGACTCAAGAGATGAGAAACGGTTTGTAAATGAGCATTTAAAACATGAAAACACTCTTGTTTTTAAAGCCAATGAGTATAAAGTACCAGTGGGAGACGTGAGTTGACAGCTGGGAGTCTTCATCCGTCTGGCCGAGGGATTCTGAGTCAATCGCTGACGGATGAAAAGTAGGACTGGGAGAGCTTGGGCCTGTCAGAATCTGCTCAAAATTCCTGGGCTTGCCATTTCAAACCAAACGCAAACCTTCCAGATCCTGAGATTAAAGAGAATGTTTACAGAAAAATAAAAGAGGCTTGAAAATGCTTATTAAGAGGCATCTTAGAAATCTTTATAAAGCGTCATCTGTGATGATTTATATGCAAATGAATCCGAATGTGCTTGGCATACATTATGTAGGGTTTTCAGATTTTATCAAATCCATGCTGATCATGGAAAAAGAAATACACACACATAGAGCCACTAGAGAGTTTGAAGCAAGGACTGCCTGTCCACTCCTGGTTTGAAGCAGGGCAGGCATAAGGAAGGACATGAGTGCTTTTTATTCAGTCACTTCAGGACAGCGTTTGCTCCCAGGGCTGCGTTCTGAGCCCAGAGACAGCTCCAGAGGTTCCTGGGAGCATCAGACGCTCTCAGAACCTCAGGGTTGTGCTGGAGAGGACTTGAGCTGGAATTTACCCCTTGCCCAGAAGATTCCAGGGGCTACAGTCTTATTGCAGTTTCTTGGGGATTTGCACTGCTTCCACCAGGAGTTTCTAGACTCCCTAGGTGGTCTCTGGTCTGAAGTGACCTCTTTCAGTGGCAGGACCCGAACTGAGATCCTGAGCCTTTGCTGATGATAGTCTGAATTACTAAAGAGATTTCCCAAGGGCAGGAAGTTGCCACAAGGTGGAGGATGTAGATAAATGTAAATAGAGACAAAGCTGCCCCCAGGTCCTCAAGCTGCCATGACCAGGAAAGCCAATACATTATATAAGAAGCTAAAATAGGGCGCTTTGGAAAATTTATACAGCTACTGAGTTACTACCTGATGCTAAGTGACTCATGGTCAGTGCAAGTACTATGGGTCCCAGAAATCACAAGAACACAAAAGTGTAAGACAGTTTGAGGGGGGAGGAGTAGGGATTGCTCTATCAAATGGAAACTTTGGCTTTGTGCACTACCATGCATAGCGTCCCCAAAGTATCATGTGGTCACTAGCCACCACTTTGGCCACAGATGAACACAGCTGACAACCACAGGCCCACTGGTTTTTCTGTTGTTCACTCTCATAGTCTTTTCTAAAATCAGCAACTTTCAAGCTTGGAGCTAAAACTAGCACTGAAGGAAAATACAAAGTAGGTAATGGTTTGCTGTGGATGCTGATTTCTCCTCTCCCCACCTGGCCCTCCGTACTCCTGTCGGCATCTGCTCTTCCTTCCTGCAAGGCTCCTCAAGTCCCAGGTGTGGTCCCCGTACTTAAAATAGGAGTTGGCCAAGATGACTGCTCAGGTTTTTGTCCTCAACAAATAGTATTGCTATGTTTAAAGACAAATAAGCACCTATTCTGCAATAATTTTGTTTCTTTTCTGTAAATCTTTAACACTTTTTCATTGTGTAAGTCTGATTCTCAATGCAAAATGGAATTTTTCCCAGATCGTTCAAATGAGAAGACTTTTATGGAAGTGTCTCTTCCAGAGGTGTGGGCAGGCGTAAGGGAACAAATAGAGAATGGTGAGAAACCCAGAAACAAACAACAGGAGAATTGATTAACACTCCTAAGGCTGAAGGAGCCAGCAGGAAAATGGTATCACCGGAGCTCAGGGAGAGAGTAGGAGCCATTGGTGACTATTTCTAGAGTGCCAAAGCAGGGAGGGAGTAAGGAAGAAATACCCAAACACATTTTCCTGATGGTGTTTCCCATGGACTGAACCCAGCCAGAAGTCCAAGGGCATTCTCTAGGCATCAGACGACTGGGCAGCAAATAGAATAGAGGAGGGTACAGACTGGATTGGTGGATGGGGTGGGATATAGAAGAAAAATTGTCACATTCAAAGAATCCTTATTTTTTCCCTGCAGCTTGATTCGGATATTCCTTTCTAACACCCTACCTTCTGCATTGGCCTTAAATCACTCCAAGTATTGGTTATGAGAATTCAGAGAAGCTCAGTCTCAAAATTTCTTATACATAACTATCATAAGAGCCTCCTAATTGTTTTTTCTTTTCCCTCTTATTCATTTTATACTCTATAATCCAATCTTTAAAAATAACTACATAATTCAGTCATTTTCTTATTTCAATACCAAGATCAAATGCCTCAACTTTTCTTAAAAAGGAGAGTCCCAGGCAGACATGAGGCTTCTGGTGTTTGAGTTCTTAGAGTATATTGTCTAAGCCATTTGTGTGGTAGTTATCCCATGCCTCCTAGAACTCCATAACATGACATGTTTTCCTCCTGTATCAGTTCAAATCATCTTAAAACAAAGTTGAGATGGTCTTTTGTAGATGTCTCTATTCCCTCACTAGGTTACTGAGTTCATTTGCTTTCTACATAGCAATCACCTTAAATATTTACTGGAAAAATCAACTTATGGATGAATAGCCCCTCCATCTCTCCCTTTGCTTGACAAGCCCAATTTGATGTATAATTACCAGTTTAAACAGCACTTCCTCCATGAACCCTTTCCTGACCCTTGTCTCCTCCCAAGGATGTACTGGGCACTCCTCCTGGGTACCCTGTGCTCTGGCTGTCACAGCACTTATCACAGACATACAGTTTGTAAATGGCAGAGCTACGATCCAAACTAAGTTCTATGTAATTCCAGAGGTAATGGTTTTATGACATATTTCTTCTCAAGAATAATGTAGAAGGAGAAAATTACATTTAGGCAATAAGAAAAAAAAAACATCATGGAAAAAGGTGGTAATTGAGGTAAATTCTGTAAGTATAATGGGTTTTGGTAGGTAGATATGGCTAAGACAGGCATCATATACAGAGAGAATGGGACATGTGAAGCCATAGAAGTAGCAGAGTATGCTACAATTTGGAGTTGTTGGGAAGTAAGGCCGCTTATGGTTGGTGCCATATTGGGGAGGACCTTTGTTGTAGGAGCCTGTTGCTGCAATCTGTGAACGCTCCAGGACACACAGCAGGGTGGAGAGAAAGCATCAAAGAATATAAGTGGCAAATTAGACATTTTGGGATGAGGAGAGACTAATTTGTTATTCTTGTTGCTTCTTGAACAAGGGCCTTCAGAAACAGTGCTTTAACTTACAGAAGTGACTGATAGTGAAAATTAGCAGTACCCTGAGAAGGAAGGGAAATCATTTAGACCTTTAAAATTGCACCACTGGATACATCCTTTACACATGTGGGTCCAGAGATAGGTAGTGGTGAGCGTGGGTTGCCATGAATTGTCACTCAGGCAGAAGTGTCTCGATGAAAAAGTTATTACGAGAAGCAGGGACTTCAGGAAGGAGGCTCTGGTCTAAGAAGAAGGGATAATATTGTTTAGCAGTCCACGGTTAGAGTTAATCTTCTGCTCTGTGCTCTATTGCTTTGTTCACACACAGATATAGGCTGCTGTTAATGGTTTCTGAAAATAATTATTAAAAAATATTTTTTAAAGTCCCAGCTATTATTTCTTCAAATATATTCATGCCCCATTCTCTCTTACCCTTCTTGGGCTCCAATTTGTAATATATCATGTATTTTTTACCGTGTCCTACGTGTTTATCATGCTCTTTTATCATTTTTCATTATTGTTTCTCTTTGTGCTTTAGTTTGGATATTTCCTATTCATCCATCTACCAAGTCACTAGTCCCGACTTCTGCTGTTTAATCTGCTATTAGATCCATCTATTGAATCCATCTCCTGAGTACTTAATTTCAGTTGTATTTTTCAATTCTAGAATTTCCACTTAATTCTATTTCGTAGTTCCAATTTTCTGGCAAAATTTTCTATTTTCTATCTATTTTATCATCTTTTTCTTTATTTTTTGAACATATCATTAATAGTTTAAAGTGTTTTTGCTGATTCAAATATCTTGGTTGTGTTGCCTTTTTTGTGGGGTTTTTTTTTTTGTTGTTTGTTTGTATGGTGCTCTCTTTTAGCATGACTAATTATTTTTGACTGAATGGCAGACACTGCACATAAAAAATTACAGGGACTCCAGCTAATATTATCTTCTTTCAGAGAAGACCACCCTTTCCCCTGCTAGGCAAATACAGTAAAGCTTTGTCATTTAATCCAATCAAATATTGAGCTGACACAAGGCAAGACTGCACGTTTAGCAAAGCTCAGGCCACCTCTAGTTCATCCTTATGCTCAGGATGTAGATCTACATGTTTTTCATTTTAAGACCTGGTACGTTCATCAGGACCCCTTTTAAGGGCTTTTATATTCAACATGTGCTCCTCAGTATGGCAACACTGTAAAACATCCCTTTCTGGTTTTTAAAGGTGTTCTGCTTAGTTTCATATGCTCTTGTCCCTTGTAGCTTCAGAATTCAGTGAGTAATTTGAGGGAGAAACCAGCTGTGCATCAGGCTGAGTTTTCTATCCCTTCCTTCTCCCTGTGTTCTTAAACCTTCTACTTTTGAATTGTGTCGCTCCAGTCTCATGAAATTGCTTCTTTCTCTGTGCCCCATCAGTAACTCTCAATCCAGACAAAAGCTAGATTCCTAGCTTTTACTCTACACCTAGAATCAACAAATGCCCCAAAAGGGAAATGGCTACAGAATGTAAGCTCATGTTTTCACAGTTTCTCCTCCCTGTGAACAATTTGCCCTCTTGTCCTGGTTGCTTCAGCAGCACTCCAATGCTTTTAACAGATTTGTGTGTGTGTGTGTGTGTGTGTGTGTGTGTGTGTGTGTATGACTTTTCTATTGGTTCTCAATGGGACTGTTGGTCTGCTGTAAGCTACTCTATTCTACTCATAAGCAGTTGTCCTAAATGTCAGTTCAAAAGGAATGAAGCAGCTATTAAATAATTGAAATATTTTGCTCAGTTTGATAGGTGTTAACTGGGAATGAGGGTACCTGGGCTATGTTTCTGGTTGTGCAATTAACTAACTGTATAGCATTGGCCAAGTTTCTTTGCCTTCCTAGATATTAGCTGTCTTACTTGTAAAATAAAAAGATTAGACTAGATAGGCTCTTAAGATATTTTTTTTATTTCTATGAGCTTATATTCTCATAATTTGAACAATTTTATTAGTTTATAAGTGAACTTTGGTATACTGACATAGAGCATCTTACATAACCATAATAATAACAACAAATAATAAGCAATTAAATCAGACAGATGTTTAGAAAATAATTGGGTTAAGGTTCCATTTTCATTGCAGATTAATCAGCATAATGAAAAAGTTTTTCAATAACCAAGCTAACAAGTTTTTATAAAATGTTCATATTGACCATTATAGTTAAGATGACCATATATCCTTGTTTGCCTGGAATATTTTCAGTGTGTTTGTTATCACTGAATAACTATTAATAGTTTCCTCTTTCACTCAAAGAAGAATTATGGTTAGGTTGAAAAATTATATGGTCACTATAATTATAATTATTTAAAAAAGAGAGGCTCTAGGTCGGTCATATGAATAATCATTTTTAAGACTGGAGATTAGACTATTGACATGCCAATAAATAAAAATGACTATTGATAGAAACTGCATCACTTCAATTTCCATTCAGATATAATTTTGATAGGATCTAGACTATTCAGGCATGGTTTGAATCCCTAGACTAACTATTTGACAGTTTTCCAAATGTGTTCTTGTTTCTCAGAGAAGAGTGAGAATCAGTTGGACAAGGTGTTATTCGTAACAGGCCAATGCAAGTATTGCCCAGCAAGTATCTGGGCTTTTAACAGACATAGTTAACTAAAGAAGAAAATATCATAAAGAGTGTGAAAGTCATTGGCAGAGAACGTTCTGTAAGGGGACACCACACCTCTTATATACCTAAGAGCTCTACGGATCCATTTACCCTAGGGTTTAGCGGCCTATAATTCAGTTGTGAGGCTGGAGTGACATCTACTGAAATGCTATTTCAGTTTATCCCTAGGTTTATATATAAAAATTATTTTACTAATTGCTTATATGCAAAAATGTGTGAGACATATTTTGAAAATATCCTGAAATTTTAAAAAATTATGTTTATTAATAATTCATCATTTTATTATCACTGCCATTGAAAGCTTTTCTCTTTGTTGATTATGGGAGTGTATTAAAACTTCTTAATTGATGTTTTAAAAATTCTATATCAGCAATGAAAATTAGTTTCAAAATTATATTAGAGCCTGAAGATATGCAACGTATTTGACTATTCTTTTCTCTTTTTTTATGTAAATCTCATTTTGGTAGTTGTTCCCAACTGTCATAAGCAAATTAGTGCTTGTTTATTCTAACTCTACTGGTACAAGAAGGGCCTAGAAAAAAATAATAGTGTACTATATATAACTAAAATCCATCCACTCAGTAACTCATTCATTCATTCATTTGCTCAAGAAATACCTGTTGAGACACTGGTTTTGGTGGTAGCTTATGTTGTTATTACCATTTAATATTATGAAATTATAGCATTTCCAATCTATAGCCTAGTATTCAAAATCATCATAATTAATGACTAGTACAATTCCATAAAGTCTATGTGTATCATTTTTTTTAACCATTCTCCTATTGTTGGCAATTTATGCTACATCTGGAGTTTTTCATAACTGTAGAGCTGTAATAAAAATCTATACATAAAACATTTTGTATGTTGAAGATTATTTGCTTAGAACTAATCCTTGAGAGCTATTTCCTTCTAATTTTGTCAGAATTAGAATTCCTGAGTCAATGAGAATTAACATTATGAAGGCCCTTGATATATTGCCAAATTGCTTTTAGAAACTATATCAATGTATGTTACAAGTAGCAAGATGTCAGTTTAGCTTTATAAATAAAAATTGCTACTTTCATTATGGATAGGACAAGTAAAAATGGAAAATAGAAATAAAATCTGAGTACCAGGCAAGAGAAATCAACTTTTATTCTTGAAGATTTCAAATACACATTTTAGTCAAGATTAAAAAAAAATTATCCTCTGAGTTTTCCAGGTGGCAAATTTAGTTTTTTTAATTGTATTTTTTCGTGAATTTACAAAATGAAAAGAAAAAAAATCAGTGTGAATGTGTCACAAAAAATGTAAATACCTGTCAAATAGAATAAATGCTTTCAGGTAAAGAATTGGATCTATGCTTCTAAATTGTAGAATATAAGGGGAAAATAATATTGTATGTGAAGCTTTCCTTCCTTCATAGCTTATGGATGAATTTTTTCAAATCTATTTTTAAGAATAATTCAAGATTGACATTTACCAGCTAATAAATTTAGAAGCATATAACTGGACTTGTCCTCATACTTGTATAACTTATATTTGGGTACATATATCTACCCTTAATTCAAATTGACTAGAAGCAAGTTTTATTCCAGCCTTGTGTGTAGACTACTTTCCATATTGAAGACAGTGATACTCGTTAACTTTTCCATACTGCTTCTGTTGAAGCAACAATTCCAGTTAATGGGCCATATTTTACAATGGGTGTTTATTTAGTATGCTGAGTAATAATCTAACATCCCTTGGCTTCCTGATATGGTCTTTGATGTTCTCAAATGAAGTTTGATCCCATTTACATCTGTATTACTATTTATAGAACCATAGTTCTGGGAAACCTCATGAGAAACCTCCTATCCCTAAAAACACACACAGAGAAAGAAAAACATACACATCAAAAACTTTAATACAAAACAAACATTCTTTAAATCAAGACTGGGAGAGGAGTACCAACTGATTATCTTTAAGACCTTGTTACCAATATTCCATTTTATGATCTAGCACACACATATACAGGCACAGAAACTTACATTTCACTTTCATACATATGCACATTGTAGTCAAAATTGCTTTAGCAAAAGCTGAAATATATGAGGTATTCCAAAAAATTACCATAGTGGAACAAATTAAAGTTATAGCTCTCATATTTATAAACATAAATTACATTAAAGTCCTCAAATTGTAATGTATCAAATTTTTAAATTTATTTGGATAAAAAGGCAAATGCATTACCAGGATCCAAAAATTTGATTACTTATAAGGCTTTGCAATGTAAAATCCATATTGAATATTGTGATGATAGATTTATCATCCAAGTAATTATTGGGTAGACTTAATTCTTTTATGTATAGGAAGCATATTTAGTAAATCTTGTTGTATTTAGTATGGGAAACAGAGAAGAGAATCTTCAAAAATGGAAGCTTACATTATATTTATAGTCTGTTGTTTAGAAACCAATGATTTTTTCTTGTGGGCATTTGACATTGTATTCCACTCCTGACTTCGATGATATATTACTCTTCTGACCTTAATTCTCTGACTGCTGTCCTCTGATTACTCTCTGCCATGAGAGTTGGTGACTCCTAAGCATATTTACAGAATTCCATCTCTTTTTTGCTTTAGGGAATTCATCTGCTCAGAAGAAACACTTTACCATCTTTATTTTCTTTGCATTCAGCTTGATAACACATCCTCTTGCAGATATGAAGCTTTAGTTGTCAACTGAAAAGTTCATTTAGATTAACTATCAAAACCTAAAGGTGGACATGTCAGAAACTAACGTTGGCATTTTTTTCTGCTCTACAGCTTGCCATTCTCTCATAATTTCCCATTATTTTCAATTTGTTATCATCTCTTTTTTTGCTTCCCATTGAAACCATGCAGTCATTTTCTGTTGTCTTCTTCTTAACATCACCTGTGCACTAGATATCAAAGAAACCCACACCTTCTTTCCACCTCCACACTGACCACCATAAATTAGACCCAACTATTATATTAATACTTCCAAAAGTAGATAATCACACAGCCTTTAACTTTAGAAAAGTGTCTGTGAACTGTCTTTCTCTGTTGACTTTTTTGTGCTTGTAATATCACATCTAAATGACACAGTCTGGACTTGTCAAATTGTTGCTTCACTGTGTTTCAGGTTAAGTTTTGCTGTCTAATACATACAGTTTGTTTTTCTTTTACATATAAAATTTTCTTCTTTCTTCCCAAGTATATGCCTTCTTTCCCAAATCCAAATGTATTCTCTATTTAACCCCATTCTATCCTTGGTTTGCATTGTTTTCAATTGTGTTCATCTTTATGTGACTTTGTAAACTGAAACTTCCTAATTGGACTGTTAGTTCCCCTAGTTCTTTCTCACATAGAACAATGCTTTCCAGGTTCACTTACTCTTTATTCAATCAACACTGTAGTTGACTAAACCAAACCTTGTCTTTTTTTTTTTTTAATGGGGAAAGGTAAGTTTTTAATAGTGCCATAGATAACACACAAAAAAATATTAGAATCTATAATGGGTCCCTTCCCTCCTGCAAAAACATGAATATCTAAGAGTGAAATGAGAAAACACTAAAGTGTTTATGACAGCCATCTGCAAAACATCAGATAGGAGACTGTTTGCAATATGTGATTGAGATGCCTTAAGAAGGCCCAAGCCCAATGTGGTTAATGAGAGTACAAGCTCAACTTTAGATTAGAAAATGGAATTAATTTAGAAATCAGTAAAGAATCAATCATATTAAGACCTATCTAAAGAAAGGTAGTGGCAGAAATGAGTTGGGCTAAAAGGAGTCTATAAAAGAGGAGTTGGAGAATATGAACTTTGCCAACACGGTCAAAGGGAGAGAGATTCTGAATCTGGGAGGATAGGAGCCTTCTCAGGAAGGAATCATTCTCTACACTCTTGCATGACATTGATAAAATGTCACTTAGAATTTCCATGGTCTCTGATCTCACGGACTGGATAATCTCCATTTGCCCCTCTGGGTCCAGTTTTCTCCCTTCTCTGCCAAGCCCTGTGCCCCAGGAGGCTGCCCGCCTCAGACTGTATGTTAGGGCTCCCTTAAACTAAAGCTTCTACTTTGTCTCTGCTAGTATGATAGGAGAGGAGCATCCCAGCAGAAGGTTGGCGGGCAGGAGGAGAAGTCAAAGTGCTTTCCCCTATCTAAAATCACACCTTCTGTCATCTGGCCTCTTTTCCAAGACTACAGCTCTTACCAGGTTCTGGTCACAGCTATCCGCCCTGCCCTTTCAGCCAAGCACTGGGAATACTTGCTATTGTGTTATCGTGTTGTGACTTCTAGGGTGTTTCTTCATCCCATCATCATCCCTAAATCCTGCTCACACCTGTCTAAATAGACCTTTAACTATGCTCTTTACATCTCTTTTGTATGTGATAGCTGCATCTTCCAAACGCCCTGATACACACCATGACCACCTATCGGTTGCTTTTTAGCTTCTTCTGAACTATGATACTGAAATAGGGGACAGAAAGAAAGATCTTCTAGTCAATAGTTATGTGTATGTGTGCTCATGCATGCACACGTGATGTATGTGTGTATGTGTCTGTCTCCCTTATTGTTAAAGAACTAGCTTTCATTTTAACTTAAAAATCAGTCTCTGTATGTATATGAGAGAGGACCTGTGGAAAGATTACAGAAGCTGGATTGGTAATGATAAAGACAGCAAACACAAGAGCAGAAGGATGCACGGACAGGAAATCAACAGAGAAGAGGACCAAGAAGGAGAAATTTAAGTTCTACTTCATCAGGTATTTTCATTCAGGGATCCTGGAGCAATGCTCTCCCCCAACAGACATACTTTCAGAAAGCAGAGCAGTGAGGAGAGGTTAACTACAGATTTTTATAAAGTCGATGTTTCACTTCAGCTGCATTATTAAGAGTGACAGAGACATTGCAGAAGTTTCAGATGGGTGCCAATTGTGGCTCATGAATAAAAATAAGGAATGATCAATTACGAATATTTGCATGACAGAAAAAAAGATCTCAGAAAGGGAGGAGACTGTTTCCATGTCCAGACAGTTCAGTCCTGTCTAACTCAGCACTCAATTTATATGTTGAATTCTAACCTGAGTATACGTTTAGTCAAGTATTGCAGGATTAGAAAAAATCTCTCCTGACCCACAGAAATTTGATTCACGGTATCCTGATGGAGCGGGGCTGGGTGTACAGAATCCTGTGTTTATGAAAGGATGTTCTGTGTGCACTGGCCTTAGTCCACTTTGCCACCATTTTGCTAAACTTACCACTAGCTGAGGCTAAACCTCTCAGTGATGCTTTTTGGATAAAGCCTGAACACTTATCTAGCAGGCAAGGCTTTCCAGAGTTTTTGCTGAAATGCATTTTTTCTTTGCCTCTTTATTTTCCACATATGAATTTTCAGGTCTAGCTAAACTCAACTACTCAGGCCTCTTACTTTTCAACCTCTTATTATTTTCTCAATGACACCATTTTCAACATTATATGCTGTCTTTGTGTTTCTGTCTCACATTTGGGGAATTCTCACAATGTTTCAAAGTTTTTCCAATATTATCATATCTGTTATGGTGATTGGTGTTCAGTGATCTTTGGTGTTACTATTGTAACTGTTTTGGGTGCCAAAAACTATGCCCATATAACACAGTAAATTTACTCAATAAATGTGTGTGTTCTGACTGCTCCCCTGGCTGGTGGTTGTTCCTCCATCTTCCTCCCTCTCCTTAGGCTTCCCTATTTTTTGAGACACAATAATATTAAAATTAGGCCAATTAATAACCCTACAATGGCCTTTAAGTGTTTAAGTGAAAAGAAGAGTTTCATGTCTCTCACTTTAAATCAAAACCTAGAAATGATTAAGCTTAGTGAGGAAAATATGGTGAAAGCCAAGAAAGGCCGAAAGCTAGGCCTCTCATCCCAAACAGTCAGCCAAGATGTGAATGCAAAGAAAAAGTTCTTGAAGAAAATTAAAAATACTACTCTAGTAAACACACAAATAAGAAACTGAAACAGCCTTATTGGTGGTATGGAGAAAGTTTTAGTGGTCTGGATAGCAGATCAAACTGACCACAACATTCACTTCAGCCAAAGCCTAATTCAGAGCAAGGACTAACTGTCTTCAATTCCATGAAGGCTGAGAGAGGGAAGGAAGCTTGAGTCCCACAGTGGTTGGTTGATGAGGTTTAGGTAAAGAAGCCATCTTCACAACATAAAAGTGTAAGGTGATGCAGCAACTGCTGAAGTAGAAGCTGCACCAAGTGATCCAGAATGTCTAGCTAAGATCAGTGATGAAGGTGGCTATAATAGACAACAGATTTTCAATATAGATGAAACAGCCTTATATTGGAAAAGGATATCATTAAATACTTGCATAGCTAGAAAGGGGTGGTCAATGCCTGACTTCAAAGCTTCAAATGGGCAGGCTGACTCTCTTACTAGGGACAAATGCAGCTGGTAACTTTAAGTTCTAGCCAATGCTCATTTTCTATCCCCTAAATCCTAGGGCCCTTAATAACTATGCTAAATCTACTCTTCCTGTGCTCTATAAGTGGAACAACAAAGCCTGGATGATAGCTCATATGTTTACAGCATGGTTTACTGAGCATTGTAGTCCTACTATTGAGAACTACTGCTCAGGAAAAAAGATTCCTTTCAAAATATTGCTGCTCATTGACAATACACCTAGCCACCCAAGAGCTTTGATGAAGATGTACAAGGAGATGAATGTTGCTTTCATGCCTGCTAACACAACATCCATTCTGCAGCTCATGAATCAAGGAGTAACTTTGACCTTCAAGTCTTATTATTTAGGAAATACATATTGTAAGGCAATAGCTGCCATAGGTAGTGATTACCCTGATGGATCTGGGTAAACTGAAAACCTTTTGCAAAGGATTCAACATTCTAGATGCCATTAAGAACACTTATGATTGACGGGAGGAGGTGAAAATATCAACACTAAAACCAGAAGTTTGGAAAAAGTTGATTCCAACCCTCCTGGATGACTTTGAGGGGATCAAGACTTCAGTAGAGAAGTAACTGAAAATGTGGTGGGAATAGCAAGAGAACTAGAATTAGGAGTGGGGCCTTATGACATTATTGAGTTTCTAAAATTTCATAATAAAATTTTAACAGATGAGTAGTTGCTTCTTATGGATGAGCAAAGAAAGTGTTTTCTTGTAATGGAATTTATTCCTGATGAAGATGCTGTCAACATTGTTTATATGACAACAAATGATTTAGAATATCACATAAACTTAGTTGATAAAGGAGGCAAGATTTGAAAGCATTGACTCCAATTTTGAAAGAAGTTTTATTGTTGTTTAAATGTTATTAAAGAGCATCACACACTCCAAGAAATCTTTTATGAAATGAAGAGTCAACCAATGCAGCAAAAGTCATTGTTATCTTATTTTAAGAAATTGCCACAGCCACCCCATCCTTTAGCAGCCCCCATCTTGATCAGCCAGTAGCCGACATCAAGGCAAGACCCTCCACCAGCATAAAAATTATGACTAGCTGAAGGTTCAGATGATTGTTAGCATTTTTTTAAGAAACAACAAAGTATTTTTAAATCAAGGTAGGCACATTTTTCAGACATAATGCTATTGCACACTTAATAGACTACAGTGTAGTCTAAGCATAACTTTTATAACTTTTATGCACTGGGAAACCAAAAAATTCATGTGACTCACTTTATTGTGATATTTGCTTTATTGCAGTAGTCTGGAACCAAGCTCACTATATCTCTGAGGTATGCCTTTACTCAAAAATAACTCCCATATAGATCTACTCCCCACTTGGGTTGTTATCATAACAAATTACATCATCATACACTCTGTACCCATTAATATAGATTCATATTTATTGTTTTATTCATTTTTCTTTTACATCATATAGAAATGAAAAGAGGTATTACAACCCCAAAATACAATAATAATGGCTTTTATATTTATCTATGTATTTACCTTTCTTGTTGTTCTTTATTTCTTTATACGACTTTGGGTCACTGTCTAATATCCTTTTATTTAATTCTGAGGGACTTCCTCTAGCATTTCTCATAGGGAGGTTCTACTAGCAATAAACTCCTTCAGTTTTTGTTTATCTGGGAATGTCTTAATTTGTCCATTTTTGAGGGATAATTTTGCTGGATATAGAAATATTAGTTGACACTTTAATATGTTATACATTCCCACTGCTTTCTGTCTTCCATGTTTTCTGATGAGAAATTGGCTGTAAACCTTATTGTGGATTCCTTGTACATGACAAGTTGTTTCTCTGTTCCTGCTTTTGAGATTCTCTTCAGCTTTTGAAAATCTGGGTCATTATGGATTCCCACATTTCTCTTTCTGGTACTAGCAAGCTGCACTAACAATGCAGGACACCGTCCTAAATACCAAGCTAGGAAGTACAGGATGATAGCAGGTCACATTAAATACAACAGAGCACTCTTACTGAAGTTCAGCTATTCTTTCTTTATTAGGTATTCCCCTGGTTGAGGTAAGTTTCTGCTTAGATCCCAGAGACTCCAAAAATTGATGTTGACAGTTGTTGCTAGTTTATTCATTGTTTTTATGGGAAAAAAAGTGTTTGGAGTTCACTACTCTACGATTTTTGCTGATGTGATTCCATAAATTGATTTATATTTTAAAAGTCCTGTAAAATTTGAAAAGCACAGCTATAGTTTCAACAGGAAAATGAGAAAATACCACTACTAGGTTTCTTGATTCACTAGGAGGATTCACAGGACTCAGCAAGAAGTTGTACTCAGAGCTGAGATTTTTTTTTTTTTATAGTGAAAAGATACAAAGCAAAATCAGCAAAAAAGAAAGGCACGTGGGGCCAAGTCTGGAGAAAGCAGGTACAAGCATTCAAGAGTCCTCTGCGAGTGGAGCCACACAGGGTGCGCTTAATTCCTCTAGCAAAAAATTGTGACAATATGTGTGAAATGTTATTGACCAGGGAAACTCATTAGACACTAAGTGCCCAAGAGTTTTATTAGTAGCTTGTGCCATAGGCACCCTCTGCCGGGCACATAACAAAATTCCAGACTCCCAGAAGGAAAGCAGGTGTTCAGTATAAACCACATTGTTTGTACAAAAAACTTAGGGATAGCTAGCAATTCTAGCCAATTAGGATGGTGGGAACTCTCTTGAAATCCAAGTTCACAGATATCAAGCATGCCTTTCTAAGGATATCAGTCTCAGGTGAGCCATGTTAACTCTTCTGTACAGGGTACTTGCCACAGTGTATTGAGCTCTGGGACATCGGCAAATACAACCCATGATTCTTAGGAATTTGGAAGGTTTGTTGTATATTTTGTGATGCCATTTTCCCCCTTTGTTTGCCTTCATTTTTTTTTTTTTAATCAGGACATTTTGACAAAAACTTTCAGTATTTTTCAAGGGATTTTGTTTGATTGTGACACTATGCTAAGACAGATCTGAAGTTGGAAAATTCCAGTTTTATTTAGAGTTTGGAAGTATGTTTCTGGGGGAAAGGTAGACTATAATAAAAGATTGGGGGAAATAAAAAGTGATATCTTCAGAATGTCTCGAACAAACAAACTGAAACCACCAGGAAGCCCCACTGTAGGCCTGGTGCAAAGCGTGGTCCATAAGTTCGAAGGCAGTTTTTCATCCCAGCAGAGTAACGGCTAGAAAAGCAGCCCAGCCCACCACAGTAGCTACTTGAAGTTTGGGATTCAAATAGCCAAAGCGGGGACAGGAGAATAAGACAGGAGTAATAGATGTTAAATGTCCACACAAATGCATGCCAGCCACACCTTGGGAATACGACAGTGAGGCACCACATATGGGCTGAAAGAGGAAAACATGGTCATTTGTGAGCACATGAGAGTTATTCATGGGACCAATCTGCCTTAAACTTTCAGGGCTGCCATTACAAACTACTACAGACTGGGTATATAAACAGCAGAAATTTACTTTCTCGCAGTTCTGGCTGGAGGCTAGAAGTCCAAGATCACAGTATTGGCATCTTTAGTTTCTCCTGAGGCCTCTCTTCTTGGTCTGCACTTGGCCACTTTCTCGCTGTGTCCTCTCATGGCCTTTCCTGTGTGTGCACACATCCCCAGTGTCTGTAGATCTTATAGGAGGCACACATGCACTATTGGATTAGGGCCCCACCCTTATGGCCTCATTTAACCTTAATTACCTTCTTAAAGGCCCTATGTCCAAATACAGTTACATTGGGGGTTAGGGCTTCAAAGTATTAATTTGGGGAGGGGCATGAATCAGTCCGTAACACTGCCCTGCACCCACCCCATAGCATTCATTTCACTCACGCCCCCAGGGGCTTCAAGAGGTTGGAATTCTAATGGGCAAGTCAGGACCACTGTATTGCTCTTTATCTTGTCTTACTATACTTTCTCCCTAATAGCTACTCCTTAAGGGGCTCTTAAGGTTCATTTGCATATTTGAAAAGGATCCAATGTGTCACCTGCACTTTTCAACATTCTCAGAAAGAAAGCAACACAGAATCTTATAACAGAATCTTATAACATGCTTTCGTTAGATAGAATCACTATCTAGGCCAAGTTTAAAGAACTATATCGAATAAATTCACCATTTTTAGAATCAAAATTATATACATGATCATCTCTTTATAATACTATTGATAAACCTCAAGTTTAATAAATTATTTTATAAATAACATTTCTCTTCCTTACAGTGAAACCTAAATGTAGCTATTCTCATGGGAGAAAAAGGGAAGAAAAGAATAAGTTTAAGTAAAATGCTGATCTCTAAAGTGGCAGTGGCATTTTCAGGTAGTTTTAGACAAAAGTCACAGTGTGAGTTCTTAGACTCTGTCCTGCCTTCCAAATGAGAGAAGACATGATAGGCTGTACAGTGGTCTCAGGCCTAAGCCTTATGCTGCTACTTTCTTTCAGGCAGTTGCTGTTTTTGTTACAATATAGTTAATTTAGCACACTGAACAATTTTAATTGTCATCATTTACTTACTTAATTTCCTCTTGAGGTTCACCTCAATAAATGTTTCAGAAGTGAAATAAATGGAGTTGTTGTGGTTACTCCACTCAATATGGCACCATTTTTGTGGTGGTCCCATGTGCGCCTTAGCCTCTGGAGTTGAGCAGTGCACACTCTGCACAACTGCACTCACAAGCTGGTTATAAGCCTCCTGACAGTCACTGAGACAACCCAGACTAGGCATGCCCAGACTTTCTCCCCAGGAACTCTGGATTGAGACATTTCTACCATTTCTCCAAACCTGATGAATACTTGGGATGGAACCTAAGATCATTTTCTACCCACTGTTATTATCTGTCTCTCCCAAAGCTGAACAATGCATTGGTGATAACATGCAGGGCAGTGAGTTTTGGTATCATCATGTCTAATTCTTTTTGATTTGGAATTGTTTTTTATTAGCATTCTTGCAAGAGCATGGATTGGCCTAGGTCCACTTAATTATCTATAGCTTCAGCCAAGGGGTAATAAATAAGATTAATATAGTATTTAAGATAAGTGGCCCTGGGCAGCCTTTTCATTGATTGTGGAATGTGTTAAGTTTTGTCTTTCATATCCACACAAGAGGAAAAAAAGGAAAGCTTAAGGAAAAGGATTCATTAAAAATCCTTTGTCTAAAAACCTTGGGATGTTTGACATCCTATTTTTCCTGACCTCTGAGTGATCATGACCGTAGCCAGGGATAATGTTTTTAATGCTTCAGTTTGAACATGGCCCAATATTTTAAATTAAATTCACAGATTAAGCCTTCTTATAAATTTCCTGGTTCCGTTGCCTTACACTATTGGATATATTTCTGTTTCCTTTGCTTTCATAGACCTAAATAATGAAAACCCTTTATAGTTCATCCAAAGCTCACTGACTCTGACATGTGGTATTCACATTTTATGAGTAATTTCCAGGATACTTCCTATTTCTCTGCTGAGCTGTATGCCAAGATAACTTTCAGACAGTACAACAGCATGGGTAATTGGCAATTATCCAGGTTTGTGTTGGATAGGGTATGGAGGTGTTTCTACAAATTAGGGACCCATGCAAAGAGGTAAATTTTATTATCTAAGAATAATTCTCATCGGAGAATGTTCCCTTACTTTTTCTCCCTTTTTCATATATTTATATGAAATTGCCTCAAATAGTGCTTTCTTTCTTCTTTGAAAGACCCCATCAATAGATATCCAAAGACAGCCACAATTAGGTAAGCTGGCCAATTAAATAAGGAAACACAATATCTTGTTAGCAATTGGCATCAACTGTTGGGTGACATTTTGATGAACTGCTTCAATATAGTGTATAGCATTTTGGTGCCTTTTCACTTCTTAAAAGGTCACAGTCTCTGAAAAGTAACATTAAGAAAGCTGATATTTAAACGGTATAGGAAAATTCAAATAAATAGCTTGTTCCACTTCTAGGTATCTCTTCTGTTCTCACAATAAAATCCTGATAGTCTACTTGGCTTTTTTTTTATTCTACTTGTTAAGTTTTCCATTATTATAAGGGGAAGCTGAAACATTTTTTTTCCCTAATCCAGATTTGCTATCACTTGAAGAAGCCTCATTCTGTTTTTCCAACAAGGAATGTAACAGTTGATTTGCTTGACAATATCTGTGTGTCTTTGTTCTTGAGAGAAATCCAGAGATATTTCTATACCACTACCCATTAACGAGCCTTTTAAGAAACTTCTTCAAACCACTGTGAGGAACACGCACCACATTGCGTGTGGGTGGAGATCAGGGTCAACTCCAGCAAGACTCTAGGTTAGTGTTTCTCACAAAATGATTCACAAGCTACTTATCTTAAAATAGCATCTGACATGCCTTTTCAAAAATGCAGATAGTTGAGTCAAAGTCCAGATCAACTGATTCAGAATCACTAAAGATAGAGCCAAAGACTCCTCCTCTTCACAAGGTTTCCAGGTAATTCCTGAGCATATTTATGAAAACCACTGCTCTGTGTCATGAAGAGGTCCTCTGATCACCCAGGGAATTTTAGCTAGATCCTACCTCTCTTCTTCCACACATATTAAACTTCCTGCATTCTCATTCAGCAGGAAAATCACTTCTGTTGCTAACATGACTTTAAGACAAAAAAAAAAAACAAAAAGCAAGTTATCTTCTTCCAAAAATGACCCATCTTTGACTTTTTGTCCAGCCTGATGCAGATGACCTGCCCTTGCACATTGTGCCCTGCTCATGGACATTCTGAAGATGGGCATAGCATCATCATTTTATTATGAGTGGATAATTCTTCCTTTCAATTGCCACATGCAGCTTTATGGAGTGCCACATAAACTTCTTTTACAGCCTCGTTAGAGAGATCTGAGTGCCGGAGCAAATACCTGGCTCTGTGTGTGAGCAGAGCATGACCGGAGCATTTCTGAGCACTAATTAGTAGAACCAGTCCCATTGTTCAGGCCGTGGCCACAATCACAGGAGTGCAGGTGACATAACTGCTCTTTCAAAGACGTATGGCTGTACCTATTTTATAATTTACCTGGTACATATCAGTTTTATTGACTCTAAATAAATACCCGACATTTGGTTCCACAAATTTTGTAGTAAAGCTTCCAGAAAGGAATCTACTCACAACAAAACACAGCTGAAAAAAGATTGTGGGTCAGGCAAAATGCAGGAGGTTAAAGCTAGAATATGTTCACATCAAGACTCCTCATTCCCATGCACCTGCCCTGGAGAGGTCAAGGAGACGTCCATGGAGAGGTCCATGGAGAGGTCAAGGCTGAAACAGCTAGTAAGACCCTTATATATACAAGGCCCAAGTGGTGGTCACCTCACAGATCTCATGGAAGAGCCCTTTCTCAGTGTTTCAGAAGGCAGTGAGGCATATCCCTCAGATATGCCTCAGATCGTATTTAGTAGCTTGTATAATTTATTTAAGAAGAAGAAGTGTTTATTGAACTTTGCTCATAACCTGTGGTCCTACTGCTCAGAATCTATTTTGTGTGAGCTCACCTCCAGCTGTCCCTTCTTCCCTTTTCTCTACTAGCTCTGAGACACTGGCTATCCCATCAACCTCCATTGGGAGAACTTATCTTTTCTTTGACTGCTCCTCTGGGTCTCGTGCCAACTTGCTAGTTTGTGCCAATAATTCATGTTTTGTGCTTTCCCTCATTTGCTTTGGATCTGCTGATGTGGCCTGTGGTTCTTGCTTGCCCCTTTTTAATGCCACAGAAAGCTAGACTCAGTACTTAGCTGCAGCTCTGGGCCTTCCTCACTCTTACATGCATGTAGGCCTCCTTTTTTGAGCACCTGCTGCTAAGTAGATACTATTTGCTAGCTTCCCCTAGTCAAATGACTCCTGGATCTGGTCATTCCATATCTATCTGATCAGTGGCTACCATGACTTGATATTGACAGCAAAGATAGAGAACACTGATTGTATGTGACTATAACCCCAGTTCCCTGATCCCTTTAATGGTTCCTCATTGAATTCTGCAAAGCACATGAGGAATGAAGAGACCAGTATTTCATGTTGGGGGATGGGTGGGTAGAGAAATTTATATGCATTGAGTAGCTGCTGAAGGCTGGACATTTTATATTTCTTATGGCCAAAAAATTCTTTGTGGGGATAGGAGAAAGAAAATTGAGCATGTACAACAGTAAAAACTAGAAGTGATAGAAATTACATTACAGAACAAAGTATGGGAGCATATCATCATTTTTAAAAAGCACTAAGCACAAGAAAGTGAAATATGAAAATATAGGCTAATATGAAGTAATTCAATATTAAAAAATAATGCTGCAGAAAAAAGTTTAGAAATCACAGATTCAGAGACTTCAAAGTGCATGCTTTTACACAATGTACACAGTGACCAAATCTGTTGTGTTTACTACTCTACCCTCTACTCAGTTTGGTTTTTTAGCACATGGTAGGACCCTCAAAATATTTCTTAAATGAATGAATGAGATAATTTTTTGATTTGCAAAGTAAACTGCATTATAGAGTTGAAATATGTGCAGCGACATTGGTGCATTCGCTAATATTGTTAAAAATAACCTGTGTGCTTGTGTCCAAAATAAATGTGGTTTTAGAAAACAATGCATTTTGTTTTTCTAGTAGATGTTATTCCAATAAAGATTAAAGATCTTAGTCATTTATTCACCCATTTTCTTTTAGAAGTTTTACCATTTTTTAGTGTATTAATTTACCATACAATTTCTTAGCATGGTTATTTTTTACATTATTTAGAGAAAATGTGTCTTCCTGCTATTTGCATTGTATGTACAGTGTTAGTTATTGCTTGGATAATGCCCTATTAATTTCAATGGATTCCTTTTGACATAAAAATGGATTTGCACTGAAGGGCAAACACTACCTCCATATGTATCCAGGCTGCATTACAATTGAATCCATCACATTATACATTTATAGGTGTCTACCCCTGTTACACTGCTGAAATGGTCTGCCATAAAAAATGGCCATGTGAAAAGCTGGTTTAAATTTCATGCATTTTTACTTGCAAAGTATCTGGTTAGATGAACAGAAGCCTCCAAGATGAAATCCTTTCCAACATGAATATGCTAACATGACTCTCTGGAAGCAACACCTCAGCACTTCATCCAGTGCCTTTTCTTTAGATTCCAATGACAGATTTGTTTTAGGGTCAGCATGTTGGAAAGCACTGTGAATTCATTTTTTTCAAGCTCATAGTGGTAAATGGCACATCAAGAGAGAAAAATGTAATCTCTTCCTTGTTTTCTTTGGCACCATCAATGTTAGCAATCCAAAGCCCCTATACGGCCTTCAAAAGCCCAATGTAGTATTTAGGACTTTTTGGGTTATATCTTTAGAAATACTTGTTCAGTATAATTATTAATTTAAACACTTTAGACAATTACAATGTCTTCCTTTTCCTCATTTGGTCTGGAGAAAAAAAGCATGCCTATGAAGCAGCTTCAGGCATGGAGGAGAAACATGTCCCACAGCTACAAGCATGGAAACCAGACTTAATCGAAGTCTTTCTGTTCAAAGTGCTTCTAAAAGTGGGGGTAAAAAGTTTAGAAGAGCACTAATTTTGTGTGCTTTCATCAAATTTCCTTGTCTTTCTATAAATGTGAAAATTAAAATGAAGGTCAATGTATCATGGGAAATAACAATGTACTAGTAGTAGAAAAAAATCACTAGATCTCTACTAGGACTTAAGCCAACTTAAAGAAAAAGTGTTGGTGCATGTTTTGGGATTTTACTTCTTGTAGAATAAAACCAAAACAGAACAAAAACTGATAATAATAATGCCAGCTTTAAATCAGAATGTGTAGATTTATGTTCTGGGTCTGTCCTTCCTAAATGTAAATCTAACTTGGCTTCTATGGGTGTCAATTGCTTTATATGTGTGATGGAGATAAAAGTGAGCTATTATACTACTTTGCATCTTTATACAAGTTGAGCATCCCTAATCTGAAAATCCAAAATCCAAAATGCTCCAATGAACATTTCTTTTGAGCCTCACGTTGGTGCTCAAAAAAGTTTTGGATTTTGAAACATTTCAGTTTTTGGATTTTCAGATTAGGGATGCTCAGCAGATATGTATATAATGTAAATATTTCAAACTTAAAAAAAGAATGTGAAATCCAAAACACTTCTGGTCCCAAGCAGTTTGGATAAGGGATATACAATCTGTGTAGATTAAATAAGATATTGTGAATGATAGGCTTTGAAAATTGGAAAATAGTATTACTGGTTACCATTTATTAAACACATATTATTCTTGCTTTTAGTCTAGGCTTTTCTTGTCCCTTCTAATTCTCTTAGCTTTTTTTCCTACTTACGATTTCAGGAACTTAAATATTTGAGTATTTAATTCTTCATGCTTTGAAGACTACAGGTTCTTTAGGCATGGCCTATGAATTCTGACTTGTATCTTTTTACAGTCAAATTATTACAACATGGCTTTATTTATCATGATGTATGAATGGAATATGAATAAGGCACAGTGTACAAATATAACATCTCCCTTAGGCTAATACATATGGGTCTATTACATGTATTAGGGGACACAGAGTGAACTTTGAGATGGTGAAAATGTGGGTGAAAATCAGTTTCTTTTTCTCATTTCTTTCCTCTATCAATAAAAACTACTAAACATCCAAGATACAGAAGCAACACATATTAATGTAAATCAAATTGGCTTACTGTAAGCTTTAAAATATAGGGCTAATACTACTCTTTTGTCCTCCAATACATTAAAATATATTTGATGAAATGGTATTATAACCCTCAAATTAGTCTATTTTTTAGTTTTTAAATAAGCCTTTTTATAGACGGTTAGTGAGTCAAACATAAGATTGAAAATTAACAGCGATTTGAGTTACAAAGGACATTCTGTAGCTGGGAGTTTGAGAACTATTAGCCATGTTATAACTTAAAAAGATATAAATGTGTACCAAGCAGAAAAAATTCAGTTCAGGTCTGCTGGCCCAAATACAATGGGCTGAATAGTAAAGTCCTGAGATTTCTTAGATGCATAATGTTCTTACAAATGGTCCATGCTATGCTAATAAAACTATTGTGACTAGGAGCTTTTGCAGTGGAAACTGACAGATGAGGCAGAGTTAAGTACTTTTTCAGACAAGCTACTACAGTAAATCATTAAGGCGCACAAACAATCATCCTTCATCAGTGTGCAATTTGTTTCATAGCAATTGCAAATCGAAAACAATGTAAACAAACAAATCGACAACTAATGAACATCCCCCACCGCTCACTGTAAATAGATCTACAACTTTAGAAGAACACTTTATCCAACACATTGTCAACTCATTGTAAACACATCTACAACTCATAAACAACTCATTACCCAGTATGTTGTCACCTCATTGCAATTAAAGTTGAATGCTAACTGTACTGTATGTTCCTGCTCTGAATCAGATTATACCCAAGGAATAAAATGCTAAGGAGAGCCAGTTCAGGAATGAGGTTTTATTTTACTTCTTCCCCCACGTTAGTTTGACTTTTCAAATTATTTGCCCAGGTTTACATAGAAACTGAATTGCATTTTTACTCTTTCCTCAGGTAGCCCACATTTTCCATTTGCATAAAGAAGGCAGTGGTTTCTCAGGACAAGTTTCCTTCATAGAGGAAAAGTAAATGTGTAAAGTATTCCCCGAGCGGTAGTAAAACTCACAGCTTTTACTGTAATTGCTTTGTGTGAACTGCATTTGGCATCCTTACCTGGTATATAATCTAAGGTTGGGGACAGTGTTTTTTACAGTCCACAGAATGCTTATTTTTGGAAAGCAAACATGAACTTAAGAATGTCACCACAATTTTCCCATAATGGTAACTTTACCTAAGGACTTAAGTGGGTTTATTCACCATTCAGATTTACATAATCCTTATATCACATAGGAAATATTGCCAGATTATATGAAAGTGCTTATGTATAATTTTATATATATGCAAGTATGTATATAACACAATAAATAAATTTTTCAGCAGTTTGACCCATTATACAAAGGGTAGATTTATGAGATGAGGGTATGCTTTTACAGTAATTTCTTTTTCTGATTCAGACCAAGGTTCAACTATTTTGATTAATCTGTGTGGAAGACAAAAGGATTTGCATTGGAATTCTACTAAATGAAAATGATTTATAGATTCAAGATATAATCCTATGTACACAATTCTATTTATATTTTAACATATTTATAAGCATCATATGCATACCAGTCAACACAAAAGGGCTGCAGTGTAGTAGAAGAAAAACAAACAGTTCAGTGGCCAGGGTTCTCTGCCCAACTTTGCTTCTAAAGAAGTAAGATTATTTTTTAAAGTCATATTCTAAACAGTCAGCCATAGATTCCTTCCTAGGAGGTTAGAAAGATGATCTCTAAAGTTTCCTCCAACTCTTAAGTTTTATTCTGAGCATTTTTAAGCATCTATGTGCTTAACATATATTAACACTGGGGTGCTTTGGAGAGCATATAAGATGAAATGAATAAAATAAGAAATCTTATGAACTAGTCGGATGCAGCAAGGCTTTGCAGTCAGATCACTGAATTTCAATATATCTCTATCACTTCCTAGCTGTGTAACATGTCCTCTCTGAGCCTTAGTTCCTGTAGAGATTGTAGGAATAATTTGAGGATTGAAGATGAAAACACCTGTTAAATATCTAGTGCAATGCTGAACAAGTGTTCAATAAATAGGAGTGATGATGATACTGGTGGTGATGATGATGGTAATGATGGTGATAGCCAAACTAACTTACAATCTTAGAGAGAGAATCCAGACCAATAATAAATTCATTCATTCATTCATTCATCCTTTCATCCTCTTCCATAATCCTCTTGGCCATTATGGAGGGTCATGACACTATACATCATTCATACTAATGTTTTCTTAGGAAAATACTTTTGAGGAGAGCCATGAATTTTCCGTCTCATTCTTCTGTGACATACTCTATAATGAAAGTACTCTAAGTGTTTGTGCAATGTTAAAGTATGATCTCCAGATTTAAAAAATATTAAAAGTAAGGATGGTATTTTTACTGCAAATGAGACTTTTGAAATTTCTCTCATGTGCACTACTCTCATGATGTCAATGTATTAAATGACTATAAAGACAGGCAGCTTGTTATGTATAAAGGTCAGCGGACTAGGAATTAAAGAGATGTGAGTTTTTGTCTTAGTTTTGCCATTAAGCAAGCATGTGACCTTAAGCAACTCCTTTCTTGTTTGGATAAAATTAAGCATTTGTTTCCTCTGTCATGTTTTCCACTCCCCACTCCAAATTCCTTTCAAACCAATGATTCATTCAAGAAATACTTATTGATCACGTTTGATGTGTTAGGCACTCTTCTGGTCACTGGGGATCCAATATGAGCAAGGCTGACAAGTCCCTGTCTTCATGAAACTGGCATGTTATTGGATGAGACAAAGTGAATAAATTTAAAAAATAAATATAATATCAAGTAAAAGTGCTGTGAAAAATAAAGTGAGTGAGACATTTGAGATTGATGGCAGGGCATGCTATTTTAGATAGAACAGTGAGAGAAGTCCTCTCTGAAGATGTCATTTGATTATAGATCTGAATTAAGTAGCAAAGAAGCCATACATTTTTAGAGTAGATTCAAAGATGACAGAATATAAGGATTTAAAAAGTTAGATCTCCCTCTGTTTTTCTCTATCTTGGGGCTAGCAGAGTGCATTCCCACCCCTCTCTATAGCTCCTATCTTTTAAGGTATAAGAAAATTGTCTCTTCTCTTCTACCCCAAATAGATCTTTTATCATTTCCATCTTGTCTCATTCTAATATAAGAAATTGAGTCTTTAGAACATTTCATAGGTGTAGCTTTTAATTTCCATAGGCTGAAAAATATAAATACTCTTTATAAAAATGAATATGTTAGAATTAACACAGAAGACAGCCATTTGTGGGATAGAGAGCTATAGGGAAATGAGGTCAGGGACTTAGGGGAGCTAGATCATGCAGGATCTGTCAGGTCAGTGTAAAGCTTGGGTTTTGTTCTGATTGAGATGAGATTCTTTTGGTGCTCCGTGCTGAATAGACTGTAGTGGGGAAATGGTAGAAACAGAAAGACTAATCAAGAACCTCTTGTAATAATCCATACAAGAAATGGTGGAGGCATGGACCATTGTAGTGGTGGTGGGGTGGTGAGAAGTGGTTGAATTGGTAATTTTCCAAGATTCCAGACTCAAGACTTGATGATGGGTTGGATGGTATGGGGAAGGTGAGATGAAAACGGAGAATTTGGTGTCCTGCTGACTTGGACTTGTTTGACTAGTTAGGTGAGTCAGTTACTCTCTCTCAACCTCAGTTTCCTCATAGAGTTATTTTGAAGATTAAGTGGACTAGATGGCACATAGTTACCCCTTTACAACTGTCAGCCTGCATCTCATCATTCCTTCACAATACCAAACACGCTAAAAATAACATGCTGTTCTTTGAGATTACAGCACAGATCATTTTATTTTATTATTGCTCTCAGTCAATGTTAGGTAGACAACATGTCACAAAATAAATTCCAAGACAGATAACAAGAATAATAATGTTATGTTGTAAGAAACTAAAAGGGATTCCAAAGCAGATAAATTTTGAAACCAATTTTCTTGACCAAAATTGGTGGATTGCCAGCAGTAATGGTTATGGCCTCACAGGCGTGAGCCAGCAAAGAGGCTTCCCCATTCAGCCAGCCGTGTGCTGGTGGCAGCAGCGACTTCCCGGAGTCCTGGTGCCATCTGGAAAACTTGGGCCTGGCTTCAAAATGGCTGCCAAGCTTCCTCCAAAGCCATATGCAAGGCAAATGTCTTACTTCCTTGGGACATTCTGACCAAATTGAGTACTCAGTTGTTTGTTTATTTGTTTGTTTTCAAAGATTGTTATCCAACTACCTTTGGGCAAAGCAAACTAGCTTGAGATATTCATTCTCAGGTTGTCTGGTGCGCAGATCAACCATGAAGAGAAAGTGCTTATTGAAATACGCCTTCTAGGGAGGTAAAACTTATGTGGTCACAGATTACATTTCCAACCCTCATGAATGATATGTTCATGGAAGTAAACAAGCAAGAGAATGAAAAGCATAAGAACATGATGGTAATAGCCAGTATTTACTGAGCACTTTCTATGTATCCTTCACTGTTCTAAGTATTTTAGATTTAATAGCTTATTTGCACAACACACTTATGAAATAGGTACCATCCTTATAATGTCCATTTCTATAAGGAAACTAAGGCATACGGAGGCTAATATATTTTTTTGCCCAAGGATAGCTGAGAAGTGGTCAAGCCAGGACTTGAACCCAGGTGTCTGGCCTCCTAGGCTGCACTTTGAATGAAGCATTCATTACTCAATACTGCCTCTAACATCATGTTCAGAAAAATAAATCAAAGAACATATCAACTTATACCAAGCCATTAAAAGCATTTCTCTGTGTTAGGAGCAGCATCTCATTAATACTAATATAAAGAGAATAGGTGAGCTGAAAGGCAAATGAAGGTCTGAAAGCTTATTTACACGCCAGGCCTGTGTGTGGTAATCTCTGCCATTTAAACAACCTAAATCCCTAATGCTGTAGGATAAACCATGTTGTTTTAGAGTGCTCTGAGATGGTCTTTAAATCAGCTGTTCTCCCCATCGCAGGCCAGGTCAAAGCTTCTGGGTGGCCTTCCAAGGGAAATTCAACTAGAGTAGACTGAAGAGTTTATGAAGTAAAAAGAAAAGATGACAAGGTCTCAGCAGGGAAATAATATTATACCCACCATGTGAAAATTCCCGCAAAAAATATGTTCATTCTTACCTCTCAACCCTTTCTCCTTCCCTCTACCCTTTCTGTCTTTGCCCTATACAACAAGATTTCTCTTGCAGCCTATTGAATTCCCAGATGAAAATATGTGCTCATAATGTGCTAATATCTTTCACGTGTATAAAACGGGCCTGTGCACATTATGCTATATGTACTAGGCATTTAAGACCTATCGTTGCTATGATTTGAGTCCTATAAATTTTATTCAATCAGGATACCATATAAATGTTGCAGTGTCATATTTGCTCCAGAGAAAAGGGGGTAGTGATGATTTAGAGCCTGAAAGGAAGGAAAGCTTGTGATCCTCTATAAAAATAAACGTAAATGATGTTAACAAATGTTCTGCTGTATTTTTTTCTTTCTGGTTCCTTCTTATTTTTGAAGATTGAAACTTCTAAGTAATATGCATTCTTTCAGTGAATCATGTTACTCATAAAATTTAGAGCTTATCCGTAGTTCGAAGTTTACAATATTATTGTATTTAATCTCAGACTCATTCCTGGAATCAAAAGAAAAGGAACCTTTTCATAAATCCAAGTAAACCTTGCACTGCCAATATGGAGCTCGCCAGCGCCAGTGAAAGTTCAGGCTATACATTATACTTAAAACAAATGAATTCTGCCAACCTCCACACCATCTGGTCATTTTTTTTCACTTTTCCATAACTCATCCTGTTCTCTCCTTCTGTACTTTTCTCATCCTTCTGCTTCTTTGAAGTCTCCTCTGAATTTGCCCATTTTGTCACCCAACTGAGACAATATCAGATCTTTCCTCTACATCTTGTCTGACTTTAGATAAATTCCAGGTAACTAGTTGTGGTTGAAATAAGTATGTAGGTAAATTTTATATGAAACTCTGCTGAACTGGAGAAGCTTTTAAACAAACACCTAGTCTTTGTTTAATCTCAGCAGATTTTGTTTTCTTTTTGTCTTCTTATGTAAGATCATAGCTATTGGTCTTTTTCCATCCCTCACCTCTCAAACTGAAAAATCCCCCAAATCATGAAGCAAAGGAACATTCATTGCTGGGCACTATGTTTTAATATCTACCCATAGTGTTTTGTCTGCTCTTTGCACAAAATTTTTAAAATGCAAAAGGCATAGAGAAGAAAATAAAAATCATTGATATTAAATGTTTCTATTAAAAATATAGCATTTCCCAAGTGTTGGATACTTAGATTATTTTCCATGTTTTACTATTATACATTAAACAATAATGAAAATTATCAAACAAAAGTGTTGCTAATTGTGACTTTTTTAAAAAAACATAACTTTTGACCATTTCTCATCAAATTTCTGTAGCCCATAGGAATTTCTCAAGAGGCAGCTTAACAACACATTCACATTTCTTAGAATTTAGCTTCTCTCTTCTTATAGTCCTCCTATTTAAAACACCTAAAGTTGTTAAATTTTAAAACAGCATAGTTCAGTAAGTGCCGTATTATAAAATATATGATCGTGATAATAATGTTTTCATTAACTTTTCAAATCTATTTATTAAATTAACACAAAAAGGATTAACAATGGAGTACTTTGTAATAAACACCCTACGTACATACTTAGGGTCTCATAGACAATGCCTATAAGATTTCATATAAAAAACCCAAGCAGTTATTATATTCTACTTTAGTTATCATAATGTTGCAAGTAAATATCCAATATGTATAACTTACCTTACAAAAATAAATATGTGTTAATTTGGTTAGTCTTTTTTAATATGTAGTCTTTTGAGTTACTATGTACAGTTTTATAAATATTTAATTGTAGTTTTCACAAAAAGTTTGTCAAAATACCAAAGAAATCATACCTTAACAAAAATTTCCTAACCATGAAAGAATTGAACTCTGAGTGAGATGATTCAACTGTCAGATTTGTGACCTATGTGTGCAATGAGTGATGGATTAGGAGCGAAAGGGTTAAGCTGTGCGTGCTGGTAGATGGTAGCCAGGAAGCAGGTTCAGGTAGGTCAAGGCCTAGCGGAGTCAAAGATCAGGGAAACCAAGAGTTCAGAGAGCTGGGGACCTGGAGAAACATGCCCTGGAGAATTTCAAGGAAACAGGGTCTGAGAACCCTGCTTGGAGCTAGGGGCCAGTCTATTGTGCCAGAACAGAGACTAATATTATAATCCTGAATGACTCTCTCTTGGATGGTGCTTTCTGTCATTGAAAAGGCTGGAACTGGCCATAAGATAAAAGGTAAAGGGCCCTTTCCTTGAACTGCCGTAGCCTAGTTAATCAGAGCCACTGGGCCACAAGATTCAGAAGGCCATAAGAGAACATTAACGAAAATGGAACAATCCAGCACTGTGTTGTCAGAAGGGCTTGGAAACAGATCAGACTAGAGGTCAGAGAGTCCACTAGGCCTTGACTGCCTGAACCTTAACCTGCTGGCTGTAGCCCATTAATACACACGCAGCTTAAAACAGCCAATAACAGAGTGTATCGGAATCAGGTCCTTAAACCAAAGTAAAGATGTATGAGAGTTTCAGAGATGATATAGTGGGGCATGCACAGGCTCTCAATCAGAACAGCCATGCTACGAGCTTATCCCTGTGTGTATTAGATGTGGCATTCATTCATTGATCAACCTCTCTGAAGTGTTATTTTCTCTTTTATGAAATAGTGATAATAAGTAAGAGTACTAATTCCTTGTAGGTTCCATCATGTATTAGAGACAATCTAAAAACAGTGGTAAGACACATGGAATGTAAATTATAAAGAAAAGGTATTGCTACCATTATTATTACTATTTTTTAAAGTTCTAGGCTAGAAATAGAAAGTAAAGAGAAGAAGGCTTGAGATTCTTAAATGACCACCAAAATCCAGTGGTATTTCTCCCTCCACTGCACCTTAGTTTGTCCAGTTATCTAGCTTCTGCCCCAAGCATGATAATTTTTCCTCCATTCTGAAGCTCTTAAGGACCTGGTGTGGTTGGGATATATTTGGTTTTCTAAGGTCTAAGTTATTAAAATCACATGGGTGAAATCTTGCAATATTTGCAGATGTCATTTACTGAGAACCTGCTTGATTGCCAGTATGGTGTTAGGTGAACTTCACATACTAGTTCTCATTTTATATTCACAAAACTCCATGAGGTAGGTATTATTTTCCATTTTTTACAGATAAGCAAACTGAGGTTGAGGATGATGACAGGAATTTTGTTGATTTTGCCTAATAATGTATCCTCCAGCATCTACACGATGCTAGGCATATAAAAAGTATTCAATAAGTACTGTTCAATGAATAAGTGAAGACCTCTATCCATGGTCACATAATTGGCAAGAGATAGAACTGGGAACTGATGTCATGTTTAAATGTATGGCTCTGGAACATGCAAATTAAGTGTTCATTTGAGTGCTTGTTTAATCACAACTAAACATTTACGTGTATACTTTGCTCTCCTCTCTTTCAGAGGTATGGGTTCTCTTTCAATTCTGAGTTTTCAGAAAATTCACCTGTTTCTGAAATTCCTAGGAAGATTCAGGAGACATTCACTGATTCTTTGAGTAGTCAATCACTGATTCTTTATTCTGTGCCTACATTTATCAAGAGCTCACCAGTTTGAGTTGCCTGTGAGCCCTGCTTATGGTGTTATGAAAGAGGCTGACTATGATATGAATATGGGTTTGGAGGTCAGAAAAGAGGTCAGGACTAGGAATGTAGATTTGGAGCCCATTAATACAGAGTGTTCAACAGATATATTTGTGGGAACTGTTGGTTCATCAAACTACAAAAATGGTTGGGTTCACTGAAGAATGACCTGTAGCATGAGAAGAGAAGAAATAAATAGGGATGAGCACCATATAAAAGATGAGCAGAAAAGAACTAGTCCATAGACACATGGACAAGTAGCTGGAGAGGTGGGAGGAAAGCTGGAACAGACTGGCAGCATGGTCATGGAGGCCAAAGGAAGCATGGTCTTCAAGGAGAACTGAGTGACCCATTTTGTCTAATTCAATCACAGCCAGACAGGCCAATGACTGAAAAGCTTCCATTTTACTCATCAAGGTGGTGAGGCGGTTTTGGATTAGTGGCATTAGAAATCATGATGTAATGTGTTTCAGGAAAAAGTAAGTGTTAAGGTAGGTGGAATGATGGATACTATTTTGTCAAATACATTAGCTGTGAAGGTAAGTAGAGTGGTGGTGCAGCAGGTAGATTTTTTTAAGTCTGAAAGATATGAAAACATCAATATGCTGATAAAGAGGTTGAAGCTGAAGATAAATCCAATCTGAACTATGGCAGAGAGAGGTCTTTGAGGGCACTGATGGGGAGGGGAAGGCTAGACTTGGGATCTGCAGGATAGTTAGCCATCTCTGCCTTGAGTAAGAGGCTGCGATGCACTTACATCAAGATAAGAAAGGTGAAAGGAATAAGATGTCTGTAAGCCTAACAGAATTAGAAGTTGAGCATACTTTTTTGCAAGGAGAGAATATGGGCTTGGTGAAAGTAGCAGAAACTTGAAATAGTTATATAGGAAACAAGAAGACTGAGCTGGCAGGCAGTGTTGAGAACTTTATTTAATAAAGTTATGATTTCCAAATCTTTTATTATTTTTTTTTCTACTGGGAAACAATCTGAAAATGTTCTACCACAGATTTTCTTACAGCTTTAGGGTCACTAATCATAGCAGAAGGTCAAATAGCCTATGTTAGGGTGTTCTGTTGGAAGGAAGGTTTAGGTTCTAATTAATTTTGCAGTTAACTGTTACTCAACTTTGGGTAAATCATAGTTCTATGATAAATAGGAGTGAAATATTTGCTTTGATCAGTGGCAATTGCAGTAGTAATGAAAATTGAGAACGCTACAAGTAAAATGCTCACTTTTTTTTTCGAATTTGCAGCAAATACACAAGGGAACTAGAGAGGGATATTTTATAAATAAATAGTTTGTTTCACATAAATATATAATTTTCTCTACATGGGTGTTGAAAATGCTCTCAAAAATTCCAGTCACTTAGGTAAAAAAGATCAAGTCAAAAATCAGGTTCTTTAACACATGATAAAGCTCTATGTACCTCTTCAAAAATCAGCCCCCAAGATTAGTGAAAAAAAAAATTTTTTTCCAATTTTGGTTAGAAATTAGCTGGAGATTTTTGGCTATGGCAGATGTCATAAATAAACCATTAATTTGGGTTAGGGAAAACTTAGGCTTGATATATTCTAAATATTACTCATATAGTTGAGATTTCATAGCACCTATACAACTTGTCTGTGTTCTCACCTGACATTAACATCCCCTGGTGGGTCCTCATTTCATTGTAGGGATTTATTTTGAAGAGGATAAAATCATTTCAAATACTTCATAATGCCTTATGTAGTAATATTTTTTAAAAAGAAAGCTATTTGAAAATGTCATTCAGAATCCTCCTTACTCTTCCCTTAAAGGAAAAAAGGAACTTTTTAAGGAAGTGTGATTCAGAATCCTTATTCTTTTTATTTAATTTCAAAATATTAAGAGAGTACAAATGTTTTAATTTGTATGGATCACTTTGTAATGCTTGAGTCTCAGCTATAGGTGTGCCTGTCACCCAAACAATGTTCATAGTACCCGTTAGGTAGGTTTTTCCCCCTCCCTTCCTCCCTTTTCCCCCTACCCTGGTTGATTTCCACTGAGTTTTATTTCCCTCTGTGCACATGTGTTCTCATCGGTTAGTTCCAATTTATGGAAAACAGTATGGAGATTTCTCAAAGAACTAAAAGTAGAACCCTTATTTTTAATGTCATTTGAAGGGAAAGGGGAATTAAGTGAAGCCATAATGAAACAATTGATATGAAATATCTCAGCACAATATTTTCACTTTTAGTGTCAAGTATTCAGCTTAGTATTGATACCCATCAGTCATCCACTCACTAATTCATAAAACATTTATTTTGATAAGACACAGTACAAGGACTGGACTCACAGAAAGTTTCTACTTTCAAAGTGTTCACAGTTAAGAACAGTAAAACCACATGTAAACAGCAAAATTAGAACAGAGTGTGGTTAATGCAACAACAGACACACGTATAAAGCACAGAAATAGCACCGAGGAGGGAATGATTTCCTCCAGTGGAGGGTCTGCATTAGACATATGAACTTTAGTTCACTGTATAAGATTAAACAAGAAGGCCTTCCCATTTTACAGACAATTGCCATAGCAAGGAATGATGATCACTGGGATATAATGTCTAAATCAAAATCTTACATCCTCCAAGTTTCCCTGACTCTTTCGATCATGGCTGTATTTTGTGTTTCTACTGTACTCACAAATAGGGGTTTATTATTAATCATCCTAAAATTGCTTCAAGTTTTTCTTTCTAAAATAGAATTTCTTATTTTGATTCTATCTCAAACTTAAGAAGTATTCTATGCACAGTGACCTTAAATGCCATTGGAATGAAACTCCATTCATAATAACCTGTATGTATCATTTTGTCACTGAAATGAAAAATAAGGAATGCAGAGGAGATTCAAATACAGTGCCTCAGTAAAGCCAAAATTCTGTTGTAAATGTTTTCTAGATGAAAAATTCCAGAACAAAATGAATCATTATCAGAGTATAGCCTCAAACAGAAACAGGAAAATTAAAGCACTAAAATAAGATAATTAAGAGGACTGTGGGAGGCTGAGGCAAGAGGCCAGGAATTCAAGACCAGCCTGGACAACATAATGAAATATGGTCTCTACAAGACATTTAAAAATTAGCTACGCATGGTGGCACATGCCTGCAGTCCTAGCTACTTAGGAGGGGGAAGCAGTAGGATCACTTGAGCCCAGGAGTTGGAGGTCGCAAAGAGCTACAATTGTGCCACCACACTCCAGCCTGGGCCACAGAACAAGATTCCATCTCGTAAAAAAAAAAAAAAAAAAAGGAAAGCCTACATGTTGCACAGATTTTTTGGACCAGATAATATGTTAAAAGTTATTAAACTGACTTATTTTGATATTTAAAATATTTACAGTACATGTTTATACCTTTAAATAATCTCATTATCAAGAAAGATCTGTTTTAGACGTTCTTCAGTTTTCTGGCCCTAACCTTTGCTTCCACTAATCTTTCATTTAAAGTACATATTGCTGTCTTAGTGCACAGTTATCCCAGACACTTTTTGAATAAAAATTCTTCAAGAGAAAATCCTGGCTTCATTACAATTCTCTTTTTAATCTGTTAAAATCCATCCAAATTTGCTTTCTCTAATTGCACAGGAGATTTAGAGAAACGTCCAAGAATCTCCAGGACTTGTAACCTTTTTTTTCTTTCACTTGTTTCCAAACTGTGTCTGTGTTGTCAGACAAAATATTGATATAGCTTGCTTAGCTATATTTAGTAGAATCTGGGACAGTGATTTATAGAATAGAGGCAAATCCGTGCTAAACCTCAGGGTCTGGAAGTTTAAGGTTTATGTTGTTATCTATTTGGACTGGTATTTCCTCTACTCGCTTATAAAAATAAAATGATGTGTGAATGGGTAACCCAGAAACACAAAGCTTAATGTTTGACATCACGCTTACCACTTGCATGTCAGAAGGTGTGTTAGTACTTTAAGGATTCTCAAAGTGAAAACACGTCAACGCAATAAAGAAGGGTAGAGTTGTGCTCTGAGAGTACATTGAAGAATGAGCAACATCTTTTTAGACTAAGGAGAAAAGAAAGTAAGGTTGGAGGCATATGCATTTTATATCAGATTAAAAAGAGGAAGTTAATAGCACATCTGGAATCAGAGAACATGTAGATGCATGTATATGCAGACACATACAAACTGAGCTCACAGAATATATGGCATAGATATTTGTGTGTTTCTAAATATATACACATATACTATTATCATTGTCCTTGGGGTATTAGCTTGTCAATCCAACTGCTGAGAAACAGCCCAGATTGGCCTTTTGCCTCCAGCAGGATGTCCCGAGGTAGACTTTTGCGTGTGGCAGGCAGCCAGTACAATACATCACTACAGCTGGATTAGGAGGATAACGCCAACAAGGCCAGACCGGGAATAGGAATAAATCCTTATGGTAGAATTGCAAAGGGAATCTTGGAGATTGCTTATCTTTTTTTTTTTTTAATCCCAAACCACTATTTCCACAGCCAAAACGGAAGGAAACATTTGTCATTCAGAAAAAGGTGAAGAAAAGGACAGTGGGGCTCTTGAACTAGGACATGAACTTCCATGAAGTCAATTCCAGCCAGCAATCAAGAGAGATGGGGATATTGCAAGACCTGGTTCAAAGGTGTCCAAGAAAGGCCTCAAGAGTTTGGATCCTAGATTCAAGTTTCCTGGCCCTGTTTACTAAGCTTTTCCCCAGGAAGTTAACAGGGATTTAAAATTAGCTGCAGTGTGGGGTCCAGCTTTACACAGTGCCCTGGTATTAATGTTTTCACATATAATCTAATAGCATATACCTTAAGTGAACGGATGTTGTTCCATCCTATTGGTGACATTTAATCTTTGAGTTTTTAAATGATTCTCAAGAGTCTGCTTAAATTAGATAAATTTCTTCAGGAAGAGTTGGAATTTATTTTGCCAAAATCTATTCTGATTACTATTTTAACACTTTAAAGATCTCTGAAATGATTTTTAAATAATAAGCTCGTAACAATACAAGAACATTTTGCTTATTAGCATAACCTTTTACCAACCACATCTACTCCCCATACAAAAATATAAGAATTCAGAATTTGCACTTGGTGGCCATCTGTTTTCTCTCTGAACGTTACTTTTAAGTCCCTTTCTTTGGGTTGTTATTAAGATATTTTAAATCATGATGTTCTTGCACAGCATGTCAGATAGAAATAATGATAATAAAATAAGTGTGTAGAGCGATTGACGTAGAAACGAGAGAGAGCAAAAGAAAATTAGCGAATGTTTAATTCTAGGCAGAGGGCCAAACTATCCCAAACCCCCTCCTCCATCTGCCCTTGCTATATTTTTAAAAACCCACCTTCAAGAAGTAGAAATTTCTTTGTCTACAGCAGCAGTTTCCACAGAGTAATGTGTTATGTAGGGGTTATGTTCAAGGCTCCAGACCCAAACAGACTGAATTCAAATCCCAGCTCTGCCACTTATTTGCTGAGTGAACAAAAATATGTCACTCTGCCCTTCCTGGAAGACTTGTCCATTTTATTTTTTAGTACCTGTTGCTATTCCAATGTTATTTAAAAGTAAGTACATTATTTGGACTGTGCTCCAGCTTTTGCCATTCTGCATTAAAATGATGAGAAAGAATTATCACAAAGCAGCTTTATTTCTGCATTCTGTGTCTCAGGTTCCCCATCTGTAAAATGGGGGTGATATTAGTCCAATGAGTAGATTCGTTGTGAGGCTCGCCCCAGTTAATGTGGGTCATGCATCCAGAACAGTGTTTGTTAAGCACTTAGAACAGTACATCATAGGCACTCAAACTGTTGGCTATTATTATTTTTTAAGAATGCCTGAAATTGCAGTAATTTGGTTCATTAGTCTGTCTTTAGTCAAGGCTGCATATTGATGTAGTCTTTAAAGCCCATATAGGTGACCACTTCCAGGTGTATTTGTATTCACGAACATGCTATTTCCTAACACATCTGGAAAAAATTTAGCTGCTCATCCTTAACTCCTTATTCAACTCCTCTTAATAGGAGCAAAGGGATTTTCTGTGGAGTCAGCAGAGCATCACGTCCCTGGCTCCCCCTGGTTAGTGTATATTTGGACTGTGGCCAAATCCCCATTAAGTTTTATATTAATCATGTTCATTGGATTCCATTGAAAAAAATGATAAGGGAATCGGGGAGAGAAGCATCTTCATAATGACTCAATGTATGTTATTTTTTCTCAATAGTGAGCATTTGGGAACTGAGCTTCTATATTAGCAATATTTGTATCTTAATGTAAAATAATCACATCAGGAAGCATTTTGTTTTGGTCCAGGTTCAGTACCTTTTAAAATGTGCTAGTATACAGCTTCCAGGTGCATTTTTATTGCATGTTCTCATAGCAGGAGGTGTGGCAGATGCTTTTATAAGCACAGTTAGGTGCAGACCTAACCATAGCTACAGAACCTCACTCAGTGGACAGAAGAAGATAAAGTTTCAAAACCATCTCTTTCCCTAGTATTTGAATTTTTTCAATTATTTTTGTTCTCCTAATCCCTGAAATAATTATGAGTCTTCTTTTAAGTTGATATCTAAACCTTTTCATAACAAGTTAGTCACAAATTTTATAATTTTTGACTTGCTATTAATATTGATGTTTATGAAACAAAACCCCTAAATATTATTGGGATTTCAATCTACAATAATGTACTTCAAAAATACATATAAGAGATTGTCTTTAACAATTGGGAATGTTAGAGTTTTCCTTTTTCTCTTCAAATTGTATGTTTACTCCAATTTTCTGCTAAATTTTATTCTAATTCACATATTTTTATCCTTGAAGTTATTTTATTGATTATCATATATTACTTCTCTATAACAACAATGTGTGTAAATTAAAATCTTATTTGTTTACCTTCGGTATAAGGCTCTACAATAAAAAAAATTTCAGAATTGGTTATCATAAATACTATTTGTATTAGTAAACAAATTATGAAAACAGCAGAAATAAGTGATTAACCTCAGTAATAATAATTATATACAATAAATTTCATTATTTCATTGGACATGCATTTCTTAGTGAGATGAATATGTCTGGTTTCATTTTTAATTGATTCATATATTTATGGATGAAATATACTGCCAGAGTGAAACAGAGTTCCGTATCGATTCTATTCCTTTTCTCATTTATAGATATAAGAACTAAAGAACTTCATCCACACAAATAGAATGAAACGGAAGAGGTTTTGTTATAGCATTGACACTCAATCCTTGGTCCTTCTCTGAAGATGTATGCCAAAATATCATACAGTGATCTATCATTAAAAATTAGTTTAGTGCTCTGCATCTAACAACTTGACTAGGTGCCCCTTCAATTTTATTGAAAGCAAAGAATTGTACACAACCTGTCTTGAGAAAGTTCTTGTCACCCAGTCATTAAGTCATTTATTGCCTCAGTTTCTGGGAAGTATACCAAGAAGGCTTTACCAAGACCTATCAAATAACTATTAATTATTCTCGCTACTCATTTGCCTTTAGACCTGATTCACTCAACAGGAGGTTGGGAAAATAAAAATAGTGTTGGTTTCAATATACCTTTGCCAATATAGTTTTAGATAGAATGCTTTCATCTTATCACATGCTTTGAATGTGTTTTTGTCAAAACTCATAGCTCAAAATTTAATTCATTCCATTTTTGGAAAATGTTCGCCATTTAACCTATTTGGGAAAGCCAGTTCTCATTGTCAAACCAATCAATCAAATCAAACTAAATTTTTGACAGAAAAAAGCCTGATATTAATTTTTCAGTTCAAAAATATGTTATTGTATGTATCTGTGACAACATCTCACTTATGAATTCTAGCTCTAAGATGCATTAGGTAGAGAGGTAAGTAGTAGGCAGGTAGGCAGTTATAAGATAGATCAGGCATGGAGATTTGCCATACATTTGTCACCTTGAAGAAATTAGGCTCCCTGACCCTTCATATTTCTCACAGGCTTTCTCCATGCTTTGCTCCAAAGGTGCTCTCCAATTGGAACCATTCATTCTGTGACAGTAGCTAGCAGAGGAAAAAGACAAGATTCTTGTGAGAAAATACCACCACCTCTGACACTCATTTATAAATATATTTGAATTGGAATATATCATCACAGGCTAAACTGCTGCCTTTCTTATGCCACTCTTCATTCTTAACAGAGGTATTTTTAAGAAAGAGAAAGATCTAAAAAAAAAAAAAAGAAAGAAAGAAAGAGAAAGACCTTAAGTTTATGGAGCTTTGACAAGAGGTGTTACAGGCAGCAATCTTAAATAGTATTCCTTCTTTTGGCATGCTGGAGCTTCTTACACCCTAGGGTCAGACTAGTGAGTGGTAAAACTTTCTTCTGAAAGGCAAGAGGGCAGTTATTAAAGAGGAGGCAGAAAAGAAGAACCAGCATGTTGTCTCAGCCACAGACTCATCACCAGACAAACGTTAATGTGGATATTGAAGACCAGGAAATTGATTTCCTTCCAAGTATGGCTGCCACATAGACCTTGGAGAGGTGTACACCACAAGTACACTTATCCTGTGTGAAGAATGCTGGATTGCAAGACTCTAAGTCCCTCTGAATGTGATCTTAGCAGTGCAACTAGTGCATACCTCACGCGTAGAGAGAGTAAGAAACTACCAACTTGGTATGATTTTAAGGACTTGAGGAGCCTCTCTGTTAACCTTACTGCCCCAGCTTTTGATGCCTGAAATCCCACTATCAAAGGTTCATTTTACTTTCATGACAAAAGTGCTCTTTCATTCTCTAGGGAAGATATTGTTGAACCTTATAACCTTACAACTTTGTACCTTACACTTGTACCTTACAACCTTGGCATAAATGAGATTTTGATCCTTGTCTAAAAATGTAAGAGTGGAGCAAGATAAAGATTGAAGGAGGTAGAGGGAGATAATGACATAAAAAGAGCTCACCAAACCCAGACTGCTTCACTTTGTTTAAGACTAGTATGTGCTGTGGTTTCCAGCTTCAAGGGACTCTTGACATCAATATGTAAGTTCCTATGATCCATCAATGCAGATGAGCTTAATTGCATCAACAGAGTCACAGCTTACTGTGTGTTACAGGATCCCAATCTCAGTCTAGGTTCTATACATATTTTATCACTACTTTAAACTTTGAAAAGATCCCATGGGTTAGGTATTACATTATTATCCCATTTTAGGAAACAGAGGTCTCCTCAGTTATATAGCTAGTATGTTTGTTTGGTTTTAAAATCCATGGTCATTATACTGTACGTAAATTATCTTAATCTGTGAGACTGTATCATGGTACCCAAATACCAGGTATCTTTCCACTCTCATTTTTTGCTTCCATACACAATTATTAGTAAACAATGTACAAAACTGAAGATGACTTAGGGCGACACAAAGGAGAATCAGCATTGCACATTCTAAAGCTACCAACCTCAGGCATGGCTCTTGTTCTTAGTCTCGTTTTGGCATGAGGTGGGACAGTCTCTTCTTTTTATGTGTTTAGTGCTGTTGGCTTTGTTTCTGTCTTCCCAGACATCATAATCTCCAACCCCAAATGCCTCTCTCCTCTAGTGCACAAAGACATTCATCAAGGTCAAAGTTCTATCCTGAAACTGCACGGCTTTTGTTCACTCAAACCAAAGTTCTGACAATAATCAGACCCCACTACTCTCAGAAAACAATTTAGAAAGTATTTGTTATGACTTTAGCATGTTCTTTAAAGGTCTCCTGTTTATTTCAAGGAGCTCCTCATAGAAGTGTTCCAACAAATTTGGGCTTCCCCCTTTAAGAAATTCTCAGATCAACTTGTAAGAGAGTCAAATATTCTCTGTATCTTTTGCATTATAACTCCATGTTAAGTAGGTAATAAGAGTGGACAGTGAGGCAGGAGATGGTCGTTTGCAGTACTCTTGGTTGCTATATGGAATCAGAAGGTAATTTAACTTCTCTTTTTCCTTTGTAATACCTTTCCTGTCTATTTCACAAAGCTATTGCGAGGTTCAAAATAAATTACTTATTTTTACTTTGAAAATTATTTGTTCTGAGAGGAATAAAGCACTATGCAAATGTAGGTGATATTTATCATCATTATTTTAACAGGTTCATCTTTAAATAAATCAGAATATTAGGCAGATGAGTCATATGAAAATAAACTGTATGGGTCTAGAAAAAGATCAGTGTGTAATGATTTACTGAACAAACAAATGCAAGTAAATCATATGTGCCTCCAGGGTTGAAACCACTGGCTTGTAGGAAAAAATATAAATAATATAGAATCAAAATTTCTTATTATAGCATTGAAGGACCTCCAGAGTTTAGCCTCTCCTTCCTTTTCAATTTCACCTTCTTTCTTCCTCTATATCCCACATCAACCCTCCTGCATGCCTTATACCTTCTTACCCCCATGTTTTTGCACACACATTATCCCAAGTTTAGGATTTCCTCTCCTGTCTGTTTTCCTACAATTAACTTTGTTAAATTAACAAATTAGCAAATGATTTATACCTTAATCATGAGAATTTAAGATCACCAAGGTAAAGGGCCTAATAAACTGCTTAGCAAAAAGCAGATAGCCAATGCATACGATTTTTAGTAGAAGTAGTCACAACAGTAGATGTGCATGCAAAACTTTGCAGGATTAGAGAGGACCATACAATTTCCTTTGCCTAGGGAAGTCAGATTTGAGTCTTAAAGGATGACTGGCAGTTCATGCAACACACCAGAAAAGAAATTCCAGGCTTGGGAGACAGTGTGTGCAAAGGCATGGAGGTAAGAAAGCATAAGGCATTTAGGATAGTTGGTGTGGGGTACAGAGAGAGAGAGAAAGTGAAATTGAACAGGGAGGAGAGGCCAAACTCTGAAGGTCCTTTGATATCATGATAAGAAATGTAGGTTTTTGGGTTTTTTTTCTTTTTTCTTTTGGAGACAGGGTCTCGCTCTGTCGCTTGGGCTAGAGTATAGTAGCATGATCATAGCTCACTGAAACCTCAAACTCCCAGGTTTAAGCAATCCCCCCTGCTTAGCCTCCCAAGTAGCTGGCATTGAAGGCATGTGCTACCACCCCCGGCTAATTTTTTTTTTTTTTTGTAGAAATGGGGTCTCACTACGTTGCCCATGTTGGTCTTGAATGTCTGGCCTCAAGTGACTATCTTACCTCAGCCTCCCAAAGTTCTAGAATTATAGACATGAACCATTACACCCAGCCTCTATCTTATTTATAATTTTTCTACAAGCTAGTGGTTTCAAACCTGGATGTACACATGACTTACCTGAAAAAATTTTTAAATACTCATCATCACCTCCTCACAACACATATAAACACATAACCAGATTTAGCAAATACAAATACTGGAAAACCAGTTACATTTGAATTTCAGATAAATGTTTTTTTTAGTCAAGTATGCCCAGTACAATTTTGGGACATATAATAAAAAGTGGTTATTTATTTGAAATTCCAATTTAACTATCCTGTATTTTTTCTGGTCACCCTTTCCCCCTCAGAACAATGGAATCAGAATGTCTGAGGCAGGGCCTGGCCATCAGTGTTCGGTAAAGCTTTCCCAGTGATTTTCATGTGCAGGCAGGATTAGCACCCAGTGGTCTAAGTAATGGATAGTCACCAAAGCTTCAACCAAGGGAGTGACACTTTTAGAAAGACCACTGGGAAGAGCATTCTGGCCATTGTGTGAACTGAAGGAGGGAGAGGCAGGGGGCAAAGAAATCTGTGAAAAGGTATTGCAGGCATCTGATTTGGAGGTGAAGTTGGCTTAAACTAAAGCGGTGGTGGTGAAAATAGAGAAAAAAATGAGCTTTTCAACCACTGACATGTGACCAAGAACTTGTGGAAAGAAAGGGGCACAACTGAAGCAGAGCTTATCTAGGTGACTTCGGACAAGTTACTTGACCTGTGTAGGACTCAATAATTCTTCCATAAAATGGGGAGGGGTACTAGTAACCTATTTGGGAAAATTGTTGTAGGATTAAATGAAAAAAATACATTTAAAACCCTCATTATTTCACCAGGCATGCTATGCACTCAATATATTTTGGTCATTATTACTACGTTGTTGTTGCTATACATTTAGTTGAACAGCCCCTGATACTTCTTTCTCTTCTCCCTCACATCTTCTCTCTAGTTCTCCCCAGGTTCTGATTTCTTCCCTCTGCTCCTTCCCCTGTTCTTCCCCCTTGATAATGGCCTTTTGAATCCTACAGTGTCCTGAATCAACTGTTTAGGAACATATTTGCTAAAACCAATTTAGGCTCACTTAAGTAACAAAGAGATAGCATCAGGCTGAATAGGACAGCCATAACAATTCCAAGACTAAGTAGCTGTAGAATGGCTTACAGAATCACTGAATTATTCCACTATTCCATTCTTTAGATAGCCAGAGTCCAAGAATAACGGGTTCCAAGAATGTTGCAAAAGAAAAGGGCTTTAGAATGTACGTATCTACTATGACAATATATAAATCAATATAATAGCTTCACTTAGGCACAAGGATTTTACTTAATTCTTTTACCTTGTGAAGATTTCCCTTTTCATCCAGTACTTTAGAGAGGCTATAGGAAGAGGCAACAAGCGGGCAGGCTCTCTATTGATTGGATCCTGGATCAAAAATAAATAATAAAGGTTATAAACATCATTTTGTGAGCAAACTGAGAAATTTGGTTATGGATTTTATATTAGATGACAACAGTAAATGAATGCTCATTTTTATGGTGTGGCAATGGTATCATGGGAAAATGCTCTTATGTTTAGGGGTAAATCATCATAATGACAGTAATTTATTTTTAGATCATTTAGCAAAAATCCTTTGAAATAAACACACACATACATACATGCACATGAATATATATATGAATATGTGTGTATGTGCACTGTGTGTAGAGAGAGAGAAAAGAAAAAGAAAACAAATATGGCAAAATTGGTGAATCTAGCTAAGAGCTATATGTCTGTTCATTACACTACTTTTCAAAAGGAAATAAATTTAAATTGTAAGATAAAGAAGAAACAAGAAAAACAAATGTAAAAATATTAACACAGATTGGGAGGCTGAGGCAGGAGGGTCACGTGAGCCCAAGTTTGAGACCAGCCTGGGCAACATAGTGAGACCCTGTCTCTACAAACATTTTTTTTTTAAATTAGCCAGGTATGGTGGTGCATGCCTGTAGTTTCAGCTACTAGAGAACCTAGGTGGGAGGATCATTTAAGCCCAGAGTTGGAAGTCAGAGTAAGCTAGAATAGCACCACTCTACTCCACTCCAGCCTGGGTGACACAGTGAGGCTCCATTTCTTAAAAAAAAAAATTAAAAAGAAAGATTAACACAGAATACATGACTATTATTATCAAAAAAAGAGGGAGGAGCAAGCTGCAGAATCAGACAGACATGAATTCCTATCCTAGTTATATCACCTATATATTAGCCAGGCAACATTGGGCAAATTAGAGAATCTCTCTGAGCCTCAGCTTCCTCAACTATAGAAAGAGGTAAACAATAATAACCACATGTTATTCAACTGTCATTGTTGTAATGATTAAATAAAATAATAAAGGTAATGTGGTCAGCACCAGGGCCTGGTGCATGCTAAGAGCCCAGCGTTCTCTCTGGCCATTATAATGTCGGAGGACCTGGGAGTAAAATTAGGAGACAGCTGTCTGTTCACTCTATGATTTCCACCAGGTTACTTTTTCCTTTAGGCTTTTAAAAATGTATCTGTCTGCAAGAAACTGGGGCATCAGTAAAAAGCTGGACCACTCTTTCGTAGGATAAATCAGTGCAAACAGAAAGCCTCTTTCTGTAGAGTAGGTAGCATAAAGGTGGCATTCTCCTCACTGTCATCTCTAAAGCCAGTGATAAACAAATCATAAAAAATGTGCCTGGAAATTTCAGCTCCACGGTAATAGCTGAAACAAAAGCAGAAAATTGCAGCTCTCTGTGTAATAACTAAGCCTCTCGTTATGTGCGGCTGTATTAAATATAAAACATTTTCATTTCCTTTGTATAGGAAATTCAATAGGACCTGAAAAGGGGGTCAACCAAGTACTGTGACTTTCACAATAAAATGTGAGTGGTGCTAATATTCCTTTTCCAACTCTCCAGTGACTGCAAATAACCAAACAGATAAAATGTAGCTTTCATAAAACTCGAGGTTTGGTGGTGAATTAGCATGAGACTTGTGCTCTCCACTTGCTAAGGGAAGGTTGGCCAAGAGCTCAGATTTATGCCATGAAATTTAAATGGTTTTCTCCTGAGGTTTTCTTGACAATATCATTGTATGCGGCTGAGTTAGTTTATTGGCACTTTCGTATGGGGATTGTTTTTGGAGGAGTGGGGAGTGTGGGGGGTAGGGATGAGGGTAACCTATTTCTTTAAGAAACCCAGAACTTATGGGGCTCTAGGGAATTTTAAAGCCCGGAATTTGGACGAGTAACACATGCATGAGTCTCCAAATGGTGAGGCAGAATCAACAACATTTACAAAATTATGTTGGAAAAAAAAAAAATAACATGGTAAGATCCCAGTTCTTTTGTTGGGGTGTTTATAACATAACACATGGCTTTATCTTACCAGGCTTCTGAAATTAGAATGATATTGTTAGAAGATTTTTATAGATCAGGCTTTGAATTCACATACAGGTTTGTAGGGAATTTTGTACAAAGATGAAACCTTAAATTGAATTCAGACCCAGGTATTTCAGCAGCCAAGAAAGGTTATTCATGATGTGCCCAATACAATTTCACTAACTAACTTAGAAACAGGAGGTCAGCGATTGAAGTTAAGGAGGGAGCTCAGGCCTATAAGCAATTCGAGAAGAATTTAATTACAAAAAGGGTGGCTGAATAATGGTGCACATAGCTAAAGGCAGCGATAGATGCAGGAATTGCAAATCAGTTCAAGCAAGCTGAGAGAAAAAGGAAATCAAAAAGGAAAACAAATCAACTTTCTTAAAAATATCCTAGGGTTAACTTGGCAAACCTCAGTGGATCAGAGAGTCAAGCCTTTATCCTTTCAACGTCCCTGTGCTTTGAAAAAGACACCTAAACAGCAGTTCATTGATTTCCACAAAGGCCAAAGACCTGTGTCATCTACCCAATTGAATTCTTTTGTGCTGTACATGTGCTTACCCTATACTGTCTGTCCCCTTACAATTTTATCTCCCCATGTATACATTTCTCACACCCCGGCTAGGACACAATTATTCCATTCTTGCCAACATTCGCTATATAATCACCTTGGGAACTGACATTTCATTCTTGCCCTTGCAATACACAAGAGGAATTAAAGGTCCCTGTTCTCTGTCTTTAATGTCCTATTCCCTCCATGCATTTCAAGGATAGTAGCTAAATATCAATGCAAAAAGAGAATTCATCTCAAGCTGGAACTTTTTTTAAAAAAAGCACATCCAGTAATAATTATGCTGTTTTTAAAATAACTGTATTTCTGGACAAGGAAATAAAAAGAAGCAAGGCCAGTGTAAAAATGCCAAAATAGCAGAGGATGCCTGCGAAATGGAGCTCACAATGGGACTGCCAGAAAGCTTGAGCTAACATTAGAAGCATGTGAAAGCTGGCAACCCAGGCTTACGTGGAGCTAGAAAAACAGTGTTTTGTATATTCCAGTTCCTGTTGGTCCTGATCCCTTGAATGTTGCTTGGGGTATTACACTCCCAATTCCAAACAAATTTCAGCTAAACCTCAAAATATTTTCAACTATAAGAAACCAAACATGATTTCTACTTGCATAATAAATCGGTTCAAATTTCAGTAAAGCTTCAAGAATCTACTTAGAATACAGAGGTGTTAACAAAGCTCCTAGCAAAGAACTAACCCCATTCTCATATCTAATTTTCAATGGTTTTGCTTTATTATTTTTTTTTTTTGGCTTTATGTTCTTAAGAAATTTCACTCCTTCTCCTTTGCACCTCTCAACCCAGCTTCTAATGCTTTTGAATCAGGCTCTTTACTTTTTAAAAAATAACCCAATTGACATTTACTGGGCAGGTGGTAGCCAGGCGTCTTTTCTGTAGGGAGAGAAAATTATTTTAGGAGTTTTCCCTACTCCCCTGCCTTTCTGACTAAGTGAATTTCAGCACCTGATCCAAATCACAAAGGTCATCCATTAGCAGACAGCAGAAACTAATTTGGCTTTCCCTGGCACCTTTGATACTCCGTGATCCTCTAATAGTTTGCATAGTAATAAGTGGGAGCCTCGGACAAGAATAGTTTGTATGCAGGCGGCACATTAGAATGTTGCCAAGTTCTTCAGGACAGCTTACAACACAACTTTAGATATAAGGACCCACAGAGACAGTGGCTCTTGGATTATTGAGTAGTGCACTTTACATGTATTTGGCTGTTTTTGCTGGGTCTCAAATAACAATTTTGCTCTTGATTAATAATAAAATAGCAGCTACACAAGTAGATTTATGGTGGATTTTCCCCCTTTGTCATGCTGTCTTCGCTCCTCTGTCATTAGTTCAACATCTCATCACTTTGAAACCATAGGCCTAGAAAAGACATTTGACAGGTTTAAACCAATATTTTATTGGCATCATGGTTACTGTGACATCCTAGATAGAGATGGAATGTGTAGGGTGGATTTACCCTCTGCCTTCCAATGGCTTCTTTTATAGAAAACCAGAGAACAGATTGATTAAGGAAACCCAGAAGAATAAATAAAGGTGAAGAATCTGCTGATGCAGCCCTATGTGAAGAAGAGCCGTACTTATTTTTAGATTTATGCTTAGAAGGCAAAGAAATCTATATGAGCCCTTGCCTGCCTATATCTTTCCTCCAAGCTCTTAAAAATATATATATATATATATATACATTTCAATTTAATCACTTTGACATTATTCCAGAGAAATACTTTTTCATTCTCTAGTATTGATTTATAACTTCTTACTCTTCTTATCCTTGTCAAAACTTTTCACATATGACCCAAGAGCTAGGGAACCAAAATCAGTACTGACCTGTTTTGAGTGTCATTGTGTGGTGATCTTAAGTGGCCCCTAAGCACTTTTGTCAATATTTATTGATGGGATCCACAGGCACTCTGAGTGATCCCACTCTGGAGGGGCATAAACCAATGGCTAGCTGAGCAGGGGAAGGTGGTCCTGCTCTAGGCCAGAGCTGGTGAGGCAGCACAGGGATGCTCAGGGGCCATTGATAAAATGTCAAACATTTCACATTTCTGACTCTCTCTCTGGCTAATGCCATGCTAAGCAGAACATGACTGTTTCCTCCAAGGAACCAATGGACACACAAACACACAGAAATAAACACAGATTCTCAGTCTTTTTTTTTTCCTCCTCCAATTGCTTGCTCTCTCTTTCTCTTGCTTTCTCTCTCTCTCTCTCTCACACACACACATGCACACACAAATAGTCTACAGGGAAATTAAGCAGTGCCAACGAAACACTGTACTGAGAAAGTTCTTGGATAAATTAACAACGCAATTACATTACATGACATGCCACAAGATGGATGAGGAAAACTTGGCTGGTATTATGTTCTGTTTTCAAATTGCAATTTATTTGAGGGTTTTAATGGATGCCTTATTAAAACATCTCGGCCCTGGTCAGGTTTCAGCATATGTCACAGTGGCCCGTGATTGATGACACCCTCTGCTGCTTCTCTTGCACATTTGCAGGGAATTTAAGCAAAGAGGGAATGAGCTGAGGCCCAGCTTTGTATTGATCGTGTGGAGGTGCAGTGCCTGGGAGCACGGTCTAATAACATTCTCTTAGCTGAACTGCTTCACATGAAGGCATTTATTACAAGAACTAAAATGTTATATTGCTCAGAATAAAAGAATATTGTACAAACAAAAGAGTTAGCAGTGAGCGCGGAAGAGAGAGAGAGAGGCTATGGCATGCTACGGGAGCAAGCCTTGTTATCTTTCAGAAGCCACATTTCGAAGTGCGGATGGGAAAAAAATGAATGAAGCTGCACTTAAAACAAAAGAAAAAGAAAGAAAGGAAAAATCATGGGGGCTTTATTTTTGCTTAATTCAACCAGTTATATGTAACAACTGAGTGTCATGAGAGACAGAATGATAGAGGAGGATTCAGAGAGGAGCGTGACTTTAAAATCACCTGGAAAATAAATATCAAAATGGATTGTAGGACATTACTCATGGGGCCATCTGATATCTTTCCTATTTTATATATGCTGTAGTTAAAATTTTTACTAGCTCCCGTCAAAACAGTCAGAGCTATTCATACCTGAAGAGTATTTGTACTCCCATCCACACTTATGAAATTTAATAGATTTCTGCCATGCTGTAATTATAAGAGGACTCCATGTGAAATTTTATTACTTAAGGTTTTGTAAATCCTTATGTTTATTGTCAAGAAATTTTTATTTCATAATACTTAGTAAAAAAAACCCTGCATGATTCCAATTATGTCATATACATATGTATATCTAGTCATAGAAAAAAGACTGGAAGGGTAAAAAACGAAAGGATAACAGTGTTATCACTAGGAAAATAAATAATGGATGGGATGTTTTCTTCTTTGTGATTTTCTGTAGTTTCCTAGTTTTCTACAATAAATACCCATTACTTTTAAAGTCAAAAGAAATAAAAGCATTCCAAGGAAATTTGTGACTTCTTGATTTATCAGAGAGTGATCACAGAAATAGGTGTCCTTTTTAAAGGGTCTATAGTAAATATACTCTCAAGGATGGGGATTCATTTTTTGCAGTAATATGTAAGTCTCTATTTCTTTTCTTAGTAAGCAGAATCTGTGCATTGAAAATTAAAATGAAAAAAAATCAGTAACAGGTGAGACAGAATGAAAATATCCCTATGCAACGCAGAAAAGCAAGTAAGAAAGCCCAAAACAAGTAACAAAGAAGAAACTGTGATGCATTTCCAAATTCTGGTGTTAGGGTTTGTCAATCCCAGTCCAAAGGATTTCTTTTTTTTTTGCTTGACCTACTATGATTACCATTATTTGAACTGCCACATTTATTATTTTTTTAGCCTTTGAGGGCCTATAAAAATCTCACCTAATTATATTGAATCACCTAGCATCACAGCCAAAGCCAACGAAGGTGAGAAAATGGCCAACAGCTTTCCTTGAAATGGAAGGAAAAAATAGTTAAAGAATGAAGAGATAGCAGAAACCAAGAACACACAGAAAAGCCAGCTTTATGACTTTCCCAAGAAATGGATACTGAAAACATTTTTTAAATGTTGACAGAAATTGTTAAGTTGTAAAAATGGATTTCCTCATATTGTCAGTTGAATGTACCTTCTAATGTACAAAATACCAAATTTACAGTCTTGGAATAGATTGTGATAGCTTTGGTGGAGTGATGCTGGGGAAAAAATGGGAAATGTTACTTAACCTCCAAGGCCCTTTTTTCTCGTGGAGTTGAGACTTCATATCCCTCTTCTATGTCGTCTCATGGCCCCCCTCTTTTCTGATGGAATGCCTATCCGTTTATCAAAAGGGAATTATCTGTCTTTTTCTTTTACTGTGGATGCTGTTACATGCTATCAGAAACTCCAGGTTTCTTTGTTCTAGAATGAAGAGCAATTCTCCAGTCTTGGAGAATTATTAATACTTTATTTAACTGCAAGTCAATGAACATTTATTAAGCATCATCTATGTATTAAGCACTGTCATGATTACCTCTTTGTGGTGCTAGACGTCTTTGAGAGCCAGGATCTTCTCACTACGAAATGCACATACCCACACGTGGCACAGCCTGGCAGCCCATCAGCAACACCAGGTTAGAGCTAAAGTACTGAAGCAATGCAATGACACTGAGATATGGCCTCTGTCTTCAAAGCGGTGAAAACAGAAATATTTATCAACAATTATTGTGCAGTTCAGCCTGTGAGAATAGCTATAGCTGAAAAGAAAAAGGACTGTATATTTTAGGGTAATTCACATAGAATATGAGTGATGAATTAATAGTAAAAACACTGTGATTCTGGGATTGGATATTTTGATAGCCTCAAAATCTGACTTTTTGTTTGATTTGGGGGATTCTTTAAGTCTAAGTTAGCAGAAACTATTTGGAAGTGAGGGATGCTCTTGATGGTGTTTTGCCTGAAAACCAGCCCTTGCCACCGGTAGGAGAATATATAAACCTCCCACCAGGGCAAAGTTTTAATCTGTCAGGAACAAAGTGGAAAGTATGACTTTCACACGGTTTACAACAGCACAAAGCAGACGATGAGCTCTGAGATGTGATGAGAGCAGCAGCATGCAAGAACTGCTGGAGACAACACAGGGAGGTATTAGAGATGGTGGAATTTTCAGGAGCATAACCCCATGACACCATGGGGCACAGAAGGTAGAAACATAGGCAAAGGGAAAAAATAAACATACAAAAAGTAAAAGAGAATAAAGGGAGAATGCTGCACAGGACACAACGTCTTTAGATGTTGTAACTGTTCTTTGAGTAACTTTCAGGCTGAGCTCCATGAAACATGCATAATAAACAGACGTGAGATGGAAACTCAGGTTCCTACCCAGAAGGGGCTAAGTTGATATCACTGTCTGGCTCACAGCAGGTTCTACTAACCACTTCCTGGTAAGGGATATTTGATAACCAAAACTAAATTAATATACACAGAATTCACTCATAATTTAGCTTCTAAGTGTATCTGTGTTAAGTATGTTCGTGGTAGTTTGAAAATACAAAGGAATTACTTGAGGATAATACAAAGTCCCAATTTAGGAAGCTATGTTATGTAGGATTCTTGGTTGTGGTAGAGACCAATTCTACCTAAATTAGTAAGAGGCAATTACTTAGAAAACTGTCAAGAAGCTTGGAGAGTCAGTGAGAGGTTAGATGACAGGGAATGGGGATAGGTAGATCTGCTGAGGACTGACTCATCCTGGATGGCCTTACCCCCACGTGTGATGTTGAGTTTTGCACAGAAGCCGCTAGATCAGGGTCTCTCATCACGCATAATTGCCTAGGCTTTTTCACATGGTAGCTGGGTTCCAAAAGCAGCAAGCAAGAGACGGCAAATCCAATGTGCAAGCACTTTTCCAGCCTCTGCTTGCATCATATTTGCTCATGTTCCATTGGCCAAAACAAGTCACGTGGTCAAGCCCAGAGTCAACATACAGGAAGACACGACAGAGCAGATACAAGAAGGAATAATTCATTCCAGGTGATTATTGCAACTATTTACATGCTCAGCTTCTGGTTTCCATAATGAAAGGGGAGTGCCTGGGATTTTCCTCCCACAAAGCCTATTCACAAAGTATGAATGGAATAAAAGGGAAAAAGGTGATATTAGGAAGAATTATGGATAATGGGTGGCCCAATAAATGACAAATGACCACCATGGAACCTTAATTAGATTTTTTAAATGGAATTAGCTGAAACCAGATAGATCCTAATTTTATTCCTTGTAGATAGGTATCATCTGTAAGGAATTTGTGACTTTCCTGAATGACCAGTTCTTCATTACAATGCATAGGAACTTTCCCAAATAGCTAAGAAAACCATGAATTATTATTTTGGTCTATTTTTTTTGAACAGCCATAATAAATATTTCTCAACTGAGTAAAGTTACATCTATTCACATTTCAATTCCTCTATCTAAATGAAAAATAATAGAAGCCAAATATTAAATGTATATTTTAAAAGAGGTTCACTGCTCTAGTTTATATATCACACACTGGTTCTTTCAGTTTATTTGGTAAGTAACAGTTATTGTACAAAACCACACTACTAAAAGTGCATAGAGACATGAAAATAAGTAGATATTTCCTGGCAGTTTAGTGCACAAATACAACCTTTCAACCTGCAGCATTCAAAGGTTAAGTCACAAAACCGAGTCCATTAACCTTTCTAAATGGTTGTGATATTAAAAACTGACTCTTAATAGCTAAGGGTCATCATCTAATGCAATAAGCATCAGCAATAAAGAATTATGGATTAAGAACATTATCTATCTATAAAATGGTCATTTATGACACTTGTGCAGACACCATCTCTAAAATGCACAGATACCCATGGCCAAGAGTTCAGACCTAATAATATACATTATGCTTTTATTAGTGTAGTTATGATATTAGTGAAGTGAGTTTTAAGAGAAAATCATAACATTTTCAAAGGTTCAGGGTATTTACTTCAGACAGGAAACTAACAAAGAGAAAATTTTCAGAATTCCTTTTCATTGAGCTATAACTCAGCCAGGTGAGGCCGATTGACTTGAAGTGTCAAACGAAAAAGAAGAGAAATATGTTTAAACTGTCTAGTGCCTGTATCACAGGACAAATTTGGACTCATCTACATAATTGAGCAACAGCTTCTTACATAAAAGCCTGTGTTTCTTTTATTAAATAGACAATTTTTTGTTCAGATTGAACTTTGTTTTTCATTTTTATTATAACTTAAACAATTAATCGAATATGCACGTGTGGAATAATTATTACATAACATCAGCAGGGATATGCTATGTTTAAATTCCATAGATATGAATGAAAGAAATATTGATTTCTTAATAAGGATTCAGCTTCAATCAATATTCTTAAAGACCAGAAATTGCCACAAAATATAATCTCCTTCGAAAATAGAACTATGAAATAACCTAAATTATTTGTATTTGGTAGACATATTTACTAACCTGTGTTTACACCCTATGGAAGCTGGAGGAAATATGCTCAGGGCTTAAATCACACTGGACCTTGTTCTAAGGAAATGGAGAAAGACAAAGGTGCAGGAAAAAAAATAATACAGAGACAGGAATTATTTGGGATGCTTTGCATTTTACTAACCATTTTATTTAATCTTTTGTTAAGAACACTTTTGTGTTTTCCTGTGTGTTATTCGAAATTTGTTTACTTAGATTTCCCCCCTCCGCATATAATTAATGATGTATATCATTACTAGAACTATACAACTTTCAGGGTACAGAATTAATGCCCATAGCCATATCATTTGTATCTGATATTCCAAATAATAATAATAACATAACAAATACTGAGCACCATGTGGTTGAATGTTCAGTGTGTTTCAAGGAAGAGTAGCACATTGTAAGCTTTTGAAGTGTTTCCAATCATGTTCTCAATAGGGCCACTGCTATGATCGGAACCTTTGTGTTCTCCCAAAATTCATATGTTGAAATCCTGACCTCAAGGTGACGGTATTAGGAGTTGGGGCCTTTGGGAGGGGATTAGGTCATGAGAATGGAACCCTCATGAACAGGATTAGTGCTCCTGTAAAAGAGGTCTGAGAGAGCCCTCTTTCCTCTTCCACTACATGAGCTAGAGTGAGAAGGTACCATTTATGAACCAGAAAGTAGACTCTCAAAAGACATTGACTCTGTTGTTGCTTGGATCTTGGACTTTCCAGCCTTCAGAACTGTGAGAAATAAATTTGTGTTGTTTATAAGCCACTCTATTCATGGTATTGTGTTATAGCAGACCAAATAGACTAAGACAGCCACCAAGTATAGAGTTGAGAGTAGAGAGCTTTCCTTCTTTTGGTAAATTTCCTTAGGATCTGTCCCATACTGTGGCTAGTTTGCCAGATTTCTTTCACCACAGAATGTTAAAACAACATAATAATCAACAAAACTATGTTAACCAGAGTCTCCAAAGGCATATATTTCATGAAATAAGTAGAAGCAATGCAATTTCCCAATAAATATGATATCATTTTAAATCCTATTGTCAGCAGTTCCAATTCTCAAAGCTGCCCAGGGTATTATCTCTTCATACAGATATCTAGACTTTTCTTCCTTAGTTACCTTTGTAACTTCTATAATGACCTATTGGGATTTCCAGAATAATACATGTTCCTCTTTCTTCAGTTTTTCTGCTTCTTCTTCATTTTCATCTCTTTCACTCTGCCCCTCATTCTTCTGTCATTCTCCTTCCATACCCTCCTTTTGATTTTTGGAAACTGTAAATGACAACAGTGTAGATTTCCCAATTTTCCATATTTCATATCTCAAATTGCTAGGCATCCAAAAAGTTTTATTCCAATCACTATCAACTGCATCATTAACCAGGTACTGATATAGACGGAAAGGAACTCTTTTTTTTTTTTTATCACTCTAAAGTGTAAATCAAGTCAATCACTTTTTGAGTAATTATACACAGGAGTATTCAAAATAGTCACATTAGCAGGCATTTTACTTATTTAAAAAATACAGATACTACTAAAAAAATTAAAGTTGTCTTCAGAGCCTATGAAGACAATTTTTGGATACTCATTTGGGCATATAAATTTAGCTACTTCTTATTTAAAATTGGTTCATAGAATGGATTGGATAAAGTAGCTTTATGAGACCTCACCAGATGTCAAAAGTTACTATATAGAAATATTTTTAAAGTTAAGTATTCTTTCAAAGAGGAATATGGTTCTGCTTAGACAATCTGGCAGGATTTACCTTCCTTCAGTGGAAGGTTGAGTTCCCACATGTCTTAAGAAACCAGATGACTGATGACAGTCATAGGCACCTAGAAAGAGAACTGTCTCTGCAAGCCTTCTATGGTTTAGAGATCTTCAAAGAAAGGGTAGGGAATAAAGACAATGGGGACTTTTCCATCAGCAGAACTCTCCCTAAGAGCACTCAGTTATAGACTGTGGAACTTTAACAGATAATATGAACCCCTTTCATCTATTTCCAGTTGGAACTCCTGAAATAGTCATATATATTAGTGCATTACAATCCACTGATCTTGGCAGAATCTGTCTGATTTGTCCAGAACAAAGACCTAAAAGCTTATGGAGGGTCTTAGTCACCTTCCTGAGTTGTTTTCTGTTACTCTTTCCTCACTTCCATCCCAGCACCTGGCAGCACATAGTGTGTGCCTGCATCTGATACACATTCTCTAAGTAGATGAATGAAAGGATAGATGGTAAACCTCAGCTTATTGCCCACTCTTCCTCTCTCCACAGATGCACTATAGGGGAACAGGAGTTGAAACACATCTTAGGATATTAGACTCCCAAATGAAATATCCAGAACACCTTGATATTCCCTTTATCTTTTCCTTTCTCCAACCTGTTTTTCAACAGCTAAGATTGTGGAAACTCACTATTATTTAGACTTGGGCACAAAGCTTCCTATTTTTCTAGGGAAAATAATACCTCCACTCTCTCCTAATTGTGTCAGCATTTTTTTTACAGTGTATAAATTACATAGTGGCATATAACATATTTCTTTGAGTTATTAATAAAACAATTACTATCATTCTCAGTACACACAACATAACTTCTAAACTAAATCCTTCAGCTAAATATTTTGCATGTTAGCCCTTCTTTTCATAAAGCCTTCTTGGGGGCTCACGTTGTTAGCATCTCAGAAGGTTCTTATCAAAGAGTTATGATTTGACAGCCAAGTCAACTGTGCCAGTTATCAATTTATTGCCTTTCTTCTCCAAAGCCACCCTTCATTGCCTGTTTGTGACACTGGAACATTTCTTCCTTGCCAATTGGCATGAGGTTAACCTTTGTTAGTAGAGGTGCTGGAGGGGCACTGGAAGAGGAAGTGGTTTCTACTCCTTACTCCCCTGTGCTTTGCTCCTTCCTGCTTCTGTAGCACTGGGCTGGTGTATGGGACACCAGGCAGAGGTCACTCATCTGAGTTCTGTGATGGTAGAGATTTGATTTTATTATACGGCCTACCCAGCCAATATGACTCTGGTAAATCATTATTAACATTTCTAAGTTAGTCAGAGGAAAGTCTTCCATTCCCCTTACCAGTGTTTGGTTTCAGGGTAAACATGTGACCAAATTCTAGATGGTGATATATGACATGTGAGGAGAAATATTCTAGAGACACTTACTTCTAGGAAAGATTTATTTATTTAACAAAAGTGCAAAAGATCAAAGTAGTTGCATTTTCTGCCTCTAGTGTTGGTGTATGGAGATGTTATACCTCCAGCTGAGTGGCCATTTTGAGACCAATAGCAACAATACTTGTCCTGTTGAAAATGGCAGATTGGGAAAAGAAATAAAATTTGGATCTTAGGTGATGCCATTCAATTGCTACATAACCCAACCTTGAGATACTGATGTTCAAACTTCTCATTCTATGACAAAAAAACAATATCCCATACAATTTGGGATATTTTGGGTTTTCTGATGAATTGCAATCTAAAACATCCTATGCAGGGCTGCCTGGCAAGACATTTAAGGAACCATCTGAAAACCTTTTTTTTTTTTTTAATTTCAGAATATTATGGGGGTACAAATGTTTTGGTTACATGGATTGCTTTTGTACTGCTTGAATCAAAGTTATAAGTGTGCCCATCACACAGATAGTGTACATTGTATCCATTAGGTGTGATTTCACCCATCTCCTCCTTTCCCCTCCCACCTGCATGATTTCTGTTGAGTTTTACTTTCATCTGTGTTCATGAATGCTGATCAGTTAGTTTCAATTTAATAATGACTACATATGGTGTTTGTTTTTCCGTTCTTTAGATATTTCACTTAGGAGAATGGTCTCCAGTTCTACCCAGATTGTTGCAAAAGGTATTAATTCATTTTGTTATAGCTGAATAGTACTCCATGATATACAAATACCAGATTTTATTAATTCACTCATGAATTGATGGGCACTTGGACTGAATCCACATCTTTGCAATTTTGAATTGTGCTGCAATAGACATTCTCGTGCAGGTGTCTTTTTCATAAAATGCCTTTTTTTCCCCCTTTGGGTAAAGGAAAAGGAGTGGGATTGCTGGAACAAATGGTAGTTCTACTTTTAGTTCTTTGACGAGTCTCCGTACTATTTTCCATAGAGGTTGCACTAGTTTGCAATCCCACCAACAGTGCATATGTGTTCCTTTTTCTCCACATCCATGCCAGCATCTATTGTTTTGGGACTTTTTGATAAAAGCCATTCCCACTGGGGGTAGGTTATACATTATTATAGTTTTGATTTGCATTTCTGTGATGATTAGTGATGTTCAGCATTTTCTTCATATGTTTATAGGCCATTAGTCTATCTTCTTTTGAAAAGCTTCTATTCATGTCTTTTGTCCACTTCTTAATGGGGTTATTTGATTTTTCTTCTTGCTGATTTGCATGAGTTCTTTGTAGATTCTGGTTGTTAGCCCTTTATCGGATGTATAGCATGCAAATATTTTCTCCCATTCTGTACGTTGTCTGTTTGCTCTATTGATTGTTTCCTTGGCTGTGTGGAAGTGTTTTAATTTAATCAAGTCCCATTTATTTATTTTTGTTGTTGCTGTGATTGCCTTTGGGGTTTTCTTCATAAATTCTTTTCCTAGGCCCATATCTAGAAGAGGTTTTCCAACATTTTCTTCTAGAGTTCTTATGGTTTCATGTCTCAGATTTAAGTCTGTGATCCATCTTGAATTAATTTTTGTGAGTGGTGGGAGATATAGATCCTGCAATGAAGATCTTAATTTACTGCTATAACAGAGATGGAATTTAGAGATTTTGATTTTAAGACATGGAAAGAAATTCCTCTCCTGACTTTAGTTCTCTCTGTGCTTTCCATTTTAGTCCCTTTAATTTTGTAAACCATTGAAATTATTTATTCTTTATAGATTATAAAGAAACAAACTACCAAAGTAGTTTGAAGTGTGGTCTCTGGAGGCAAAAGATCCTTGTTTGAATTTTATCTCCTCTATATCAAGCAAATTATATAACATATATAACCAACAGGGCCCCTGTCTCTCATCTGTAAATGGGTAAATAGAACCTGCCTTGTCAGATTGTGCTTGGAACATCATTAGCCATGGTTGTAGTGAACTTGTTTTATAGTCATAAAAACTTCAATTAGTTTTACGCTGACAAACCGACCACCAATGGACAGACTTTAGGAATGATTAGGACAATCTAGATGGAAGATTATAGGCTTAGAAAGAGTAATTCTGCATGGAAATACACCTACTTATTTGAGGTCTCATTAGGAATTCTGAGCAGAATATTTCACATCTCTTGAAGGAGAACTGGATTTTTATATCACAGGAGAAACGAGTCCTCTATTCACATAGAGGGCTTCTTCACCATTTTACTGGAAAAGACACTACCGCTGAGCCCGAACAGCTGAGAGAAAGGGGCAAGTCGAATATCACCCAGCACTTCCACTAAAAGGTATGTGTTTCATGTGTTATCTGAGAAGAATGGAGATCGAACATTTTCATATTCTTTAAGAAGCAATGAAAAACATTTAATGGTCTGTCTTTTCATTCATTTTTTTCTTACCTTCACTTTTTTTTCAGGTCACATAATTTCAACACTGAAGGTCTGACCATAAATAGGCAACGAAATTGCAAAAGAGGACATGTCTCAAAATACACTTAACCATCTTGTATAGTGGTAGAGCTTATCAAAAAGTTAAGTGAATAAATAATGGATGAACAGTGCTGTACATTCAATGCCTCACTCAAGTCTTGCAATGTTTGCAAGTGTTTATTTGCAAATACATGTCTCTGAGCCTTCACCTACCCAAATTCCAATTCCTCGCAATTTAAATTCCAAACATTACATACTTAATGCAAAGTTTACACCAGAACTCCAAAAATCTATCTTTACAGCACTGGCACAACATAAAGTGATATTTTCTGATGATAATGTGAAAACCTTGCATTTTTAAATTGTTTCCTTTAAGAATAATTGCCAGGTTTAGCACAGCAAATGGTTTGACAAGGCAATAAAGCTTTGTGACTTTATAGCCCTGTGCTTAGTTTAAACGGTTACGCCATGACATTTGGTGACCATTAGGCACATTTAATCCGATAGATTCCCTACTCACACCCACTCCCATTCCATACCTATCAACGGTGAAAAGACTCTCAGAATGTTGGGACAGATTTTGAAAAGCATTCTGTGTTATTCCAGGGTTCCTTGAGTCCTTATCTCATTATTAAGTATTCAATTGTGCACTTCTGGAAGAAGCAAAGAAAGCAATCATGTCATGAGGGTTAACTCCAGGAGTATTAGACAATCATAACTGAAGAAAGAGCCACAGAAAAGCCAATAACACCTTTTAACTCTCTAAGAGTAAACTCTTAAGATTCATGCCATACTAATAATTACTTAGCATACAAGATCCTCTGTGCTCTTATTTTTCATTAAATTCTCTCTTTCACTGGAAAGGAGACAGTTTACATGTTTTGATATCTGCCTGTACCATAATGTAGCCTTTGAGGAGTGCTGTGTTAAATACAAGTATGAAACAGGAGGAAATGTATTTTCTGACCTTATGGGAATTTGATATCTAACTAAGCATGGACATGCATTAAATCATATTCTTGTCCAAATCTCTTGAACTAAGGAACTGCTTCAGGAAGTTTTTCTTTCTTTCTTTCTTTCTTTCTTTCTTTCTTTTTTTTTTTTTTTTTAACACTTTGTCTACATGTGAAGCAAACCTCAGACAAAACGCTGGGGTCTTGCTCAGGGGAAAATTGTTAAAATATAGCACAGCAGAAACACTAGGGAAACACAGTATTTGCCTGACAAATTTTACACAGTAGCTCCAGCGTAGAGCTGGGAGAGCCGTCTACTTCCCACCTTAGCACTTACCCTACTATATGGTTTGATTTGGATGTATGTAGGCTGTCTAGTATTTTTATGTGTCCTTTTATTTTTCTGATCATCTCTAAACTGTGCCCTTAAAAATAATAGCCTTTTAGAATCACTAGAGAACTAAAATTTATCTTTCTCACCTTATGTTCATTTTTCTCCAAAACACTCCTATCTTTTGGGTTGTTTTTACATGAAACAAAATGTAATCAGCCACTTACAAATACAAAATAAACCCAGTTTACCCTAATAGACTTATTATTACAAAAAGAAGCTTGTATGTAAGTGCGTGGATGGCTAATAAAGGAACGTCTCTACGAGATATTTTCCCTGTCTAAGAATGCCAAGACCTCCAATATTTTTTTTTTCTAAATTCTCTGTTAAACTAATTCTGTGTGATAGGCAAATATGTCCTCCACATGCTGGTGAATTAAAATTCAGCTTTCAGTGAATAAGATTAATTGCCTCTTCAGACAAAGCTGGATTTGCGCTCCTATTAGAAAAAGGGGAGGGGGAGAGGCAAGGGGCAGGGTGCCAGCTAGACTGCAGTATTCAGTTACACGTGAAATGATTTGTAATTCTGAGTAATCACTTAGGACAAGCCCTTGCACCATTTTATCTATACATGACTCTAGGCTAAAGTCAATACTCATAGTAAAATAATGAGATGAAGCTAACTGAGCCCTTTTATTAATGCTCCAAGGAGCAAATCTGATGCTTGAGTTTCTCCCATTGAAAGTATCTACTTCTTCCTAAAAAATGAGCAAGTGGGTCAGGATGCCCAGTAGCAGCCAGGGTACCTGCTTTAGCGAAATCAGAAATAACAGACCCTTCCCACCTCCCCCTTCTGTTTGTGTGCCAGGCTTCACCCAGCTGCAGGTGAAAACACATGAATTTTACATTACCTCTAGGCTCATTAAAAAGATCTGGCTCTCTCCTAATAGTTTCCCCTGACTTAGGGGACACACACACACGCATGCACACGTGCACACACACACACAAACAGCGTATGATGAACCTTAAGAAAAACAATGCAGAGTACTTTTGCTTTCTCTTCCTCATCAGTCTTATGAGGAAAAGCAACTGTTCTAGCAAATGCACAGCTTGGCGACAGAGTCAGCATGCAACCGTTAGGGAAATGAGATGGATAACCAGCTGTCCCAGTTTCCTGGAAGTGGGGCATAGAAAGGGAGTGGATGTTGGCAAGGCAGGGGAGGGAGGGGTGTAGGGAAATCCTTGCTTTTAACCCCCAGATTTTGTTTTTCCCATGTGTCACCACTGGTCAGGTAACCCATCTGGCAAATAGATATTAGCATTAAGTGGCTCCCCAACTAAGTAGTAGGCAATGTATTACTCTCCTCTCTGCTGTTGAAGGCCTAAAGGGCCACTAGGGAGATTTAAAAAAGATAGTATCCTTAATGTTTTTCCTAAAACTTGGATAATGGGAAAAACAAACTAATATATGTGGTGGGTAAAATTGTCTTTTACTGGAAAATCTCAATAGAATATTTCTACCTCTCCCAGAAAAAAAAAGTCCGAAGCAATTTTTGCTTATTAGAGCAAAATCTCCATATACACATAGTCCAAAATCAGACAACACAGGCACAATAGAAGAAAGGATATAAAGAGACCAACATTCAGATTCCAGATTTGTCGCCTACTAGCTGGGTGACTTTCCCAAGTCTCTTGGGTATCTCTGAGCACATTTTTCTCATCTGTAAAGGGAGGATTACACATTTACACACAAAATTGTTGTGAAGAGTAATGCTTAGTTCAGCAGCTAATGCATAAAGATTATTACGTACATTCCTCCCTCCCCTGGATTATTTATGTTATAAGGGGCTTGAAAAGTCAATACACCCGGACCATATAGAGATTTCAATTCAGTTACTCCTTCTAACATTTCTCTGATTAGAGCTTCCAATAGGGGACCAAAATAGTCTTTTTGAATACCACCTCCTTTGTATGTTCATTGATAGAGATGCCAGCAAAGGTGAAGATGCCCTCTGAAAAGCTTATATGAATTGTCAACCAAATAATCAGTCATGAATCATGGAGAAATTGCTGAACAGATTCAAGAACCTCTGCATGAATTACATACTAATTTCACATTAATTACATTTTTCTCAGCTATAGCTACATAGCTTGGTTTTGCACACATTCTGAACTTGGAATAGTATTTTTTAAATGGAGATTTCCCACGACTTTATAGCTAGCACTGTTTTGGAAGAAACTTTCAGTCTATTGAGGACTCAAGGTATGCAACATACACATTCACATAAACACACGCACAGCAACTTGCTAAACGATACAAAGAACAGGCATCCAGGTAAAAGACACAACGTATGCAAAGTCAGCAACACTTAAGGAAGCTTGGTATTAGGAGGACCTATAAAAATCTGGTGTGATTAGAGTCAGAGTATAGGTGGGTGAGTGGGAAGAACTGAGGGCAAGGAGACAAGCCAGAGTCAGTTAGATGGTACTTGTCAGCAATTCTGAAGTGTCTGCACTTAATCTGGAGACCAGAAGCTCTGAAATTTTAGTGTGAAAAAGAATCACATAGGGAGCTTGTTAAACAAGCAGAGTCTAGGTCTGATCACCACTAATTCTAGTTCAGAATTCCCAGTGTGGTTCCTGAGAATCTGCTTTCTAACAAGCTTTCTAGGTGATTTTGATGAAAGGTGATACATAAAACTCACTTTGAGAAACACTGCTCCAGGACATGGGGAGTCATTAGGGATTTATCAAGGGAATGATGTAATCAGATATAGGGTATAAGAAGATAAACAGTTCCTGGAGGATAGATTGGAGGGCACCAAGACTAGAAGGAGGTATATAATCCAATTGAGAAGTTTTTTTTTTTCAGTGGGACAAAAGGAAGATAATGAGACCACTGAACTAAGGAAGTAGCCACGGGATAAGAATAAAAGGGAAAAGGTGCAAAAATTTAGCAGGGCGTGGTGGCCTACTGCTTGGAGGAGGAAAGGATGTAGGATGTCTTCAAGTCTTCTGTTTCAGGTTTTGCTACTGATAATTATATGTTTGTTAAAACAGATTATATGGGAAGATGAATAATTTGGGGGATATGAGTTAAATTTGGCTATGTGAAGCTTAGTAAAGTGGTTTTGGGGTCAGATAAGCTGGATTTAAAGCCAAACTCTGTCACTTAATTTCTGTGTGACATGGGCAAGCAGCTTCCCCTCTTACATGTAAAGGGGTGTGGGGGGTGAGGGGGTTGGGGGGAATCAGGAATTTTGGTGAATAGATCAGTTAATATAAGAAAAAACCTTAGCACAGTGCCTGAAAGGAAGTGCTTAGGAAATGCTAATAATATTCATGATTGTTATTAATTTTAACATCCTCATCATTAACTAGCTGGAGATATTCCATAGACAGATGAAAATATCACAAGGATTATTATTACAACTATATTTCTGAAAAGATCATCTGGAGAAAGAGAAAACATTTGAAGAAACAAGGACTAATATAATCCAGAAGAATACAAATGCTTTCATTGATAAATGAGCTCACCGAAGCTGAGGAGTGGTCATACGGGAAGGAAAGCAGAAGACATTGTGGGTCAAGTGTGTAAAATGGCATAAGAAGGAGGAAGTTTCCAACAGCGTCATACAGTTTAGAAACGTTAGGTAAAATAAAAGCCATAAAATATGCATTGTGTTTGATAAATGGGAAGACACTGGAGACCTTAACCAGCATGGTTTCAGTGACTTTGGAAAAAGACTTCTAGGGAGGTGGAAGAGTGAATGGGAGTGGAGGAAATAACTGAAATGATTGGGTAATAGAAGAAACTGTGTGGTAGCAAGAAGAGGCATTAGATGGAAAGAGACAAGCTTTTTTTTAAAAAAAGGGAGGGTCATAAGCACGTATTCAAGCTTAGAGAAATGACCCAGTGTAGAAGAGAGACAAAATTGCTGATGGAGGATAGTCTGAGAGGAGATGGGAAAAGATAAAATAGAAAAAAATTATGACGAAAGGGGTCCTGGCCTTGGACCATGGAAGGAAACTGCTTCTTTGGCTCTGAAGGGAAGGACATAAAGAAGTGGCCAACATTCCATGTGCCTGAGGTAGCAGAATATAAAGGTGAGTGCATTCCTGCCAGAAAATGTCAAGTTTCTCTCTAAAATTGGAGTAAAATCTCTGGTGAAAGTGAAGGGGCTGTACTGGGAGGCAGATTAGGTACCAAAGGAGAGAGCTAAGAATATGGAATAGTAACAAGGGACAAGGGAGCTGGCCAATGACTTGCAAAAGCCACCAGGCAGCACTGAGGTACATAACGATAAGTCTGCTTCCTTAATTTTCTCTAGTTTTCTCCGAAGCTCAGGTGGTTGTAGGATCAAAGAAGAAGATAGATTGTGGGTTGAATTTAATTTAAATTTTGCAGAGCAGATGTGATCGAAGGACAAGACAATAAAAGAAGAGATGGTGTTGGAGAGGATGGAGTTAACACAATAGATCACGATTTTGTAGAGAAGGAAGTGAAGGCAGAGAGAAGCTAACAGACTGAGTGCTCTAGGGAGTGTGGGGCTCAACACAGTGGCAGAACAGGAAAAGAGGAGCAAGGAGTAAGATTAATAGTAAGACAGAATTGAGAGATTAGAGTATAAATTACGGGCATATAATTTCCAAGGTGAAGTAGTCTCAAATGTTGATAAAATTGTGTATGTGACTATGGACAGGGCTGACATTCAAAACATTTAATGGCTGGTGTGGGCAGCTGCGGCCCTGCTGGCCCTAGCACTGGAGCAGACCCTTAGAGCTCCTCTACTCAGGACCAGAGTCAACCCTGTGGTTGGCTGGACTATGGGGAATGCTGGAGGGGTCCCAGGGGAGTGGAGGTGCATACAGAGGGAAGGAGCATCTTATCTGGCCAGTGAGTGTTCAATAACCAGCACACATGAATTTTACTATTTTAACAGCCAGTATGGAGGGAAGCTGAAGACCACTGGGGTAGAAGTCAAGGAAGTGTGCTGATGTGTCATCCACAAGAATGTAGAAATCATCCAGGATGATTAATAGAACTGACATGACAAAATATCTGGACGAGTATTTAATTCTTTACCAAATGCAGGTCAGTGCCCTGGTGATGGGTAGAAAACAGCAATGATGAAGTGATGAAACGGTATAATCTAAAGGTGTGATAGTCAAAGAAGGATAGGGATCTCCAAACAAATGTAGAAAATCAATGGTCTGGAAGTGACAACTTGAAATTAGGAAGTTGACCACTATTCTGCTTAGAAATGTGGGATCAGGAGACTATCCGAGGTTTTTGGTTTTGATTTTACTTTCCTTTCCTTCCCAATGCATAGACCCAAATCTGAGGTTTGCATTCTGTCTCTCACCTTGAATATCTGGCTGTTGTTCATTGTCAGCTCCTATCTCATATAACTTTTAACTCCTGGACTCAATCTACATAGACGGATAGCATCATTTTTTCTGTGAAACTCAAAATGAACAGATTGTAAAACTGCTTATTTGATTATTAGCAGGAGACTTTCTATTTGTCTTCCATCTAAAAGGGGGCCATGTGAGCAGGGACTGTGCTCGGTTGCAGAGGTGATTGTCCGACCCTGGAAATCCCAAGTGTAGAGCTCTTTCCTTTGCATTCTTCCTTTTTTTCCTTCCTCCCTATCATCCTACTTCTCAGTTCCTTTTGTCTTTCTCTTGTTCCCTGTTTAGATCTAAGCTCATTCTTTGATATTCTAAAACTACACAGATGCCCCATCTCCCTTATATCCAAACCTAAAATCCCCTAAAGTTGGGAGAAACAAAGACACACAAATAAAAATCTACTTATTTGAGAATTAGGGCACTCAAATCTGTATCATTAATTTTTTATATGCTTTTGTTAATTTGTAGCATTAATTTGCCTTTGTGTCTTATATGACTAAATTAAGTTATTAACTTTGCAAGTTTTGGTAATGGCCTCTGATGAATCAAATCATCTCCCTCAGTTTGTCTACGTGGGAAAACATCCATCATTTACCCCATCATTCTCCTGCATCTGCTAACAGACTTAATAGTTTAGGCTACTGTGTTTAAAAGGAAATATATTTTTAAAGTCAAAATAAAGCTCGGGCACTATCAAAAGTATCTTACGCAAGTATCTAAAATGTATGCAAAACATATGTGGTCAAAATAATTTAAAATGAGTTTTATTATAAATTATAAATAAGAATATATAAACATTTAAACCCTGCCTTTGAGCAAAAATGGACTTATTTGAGGGATTTTCTCATTTAGCAAATATCTTTTTTTCTACAACATAAACCTTTATGTTTAGGCTTGCGTAAAACCAAAAATACATAGATTTGATGTACATAAATGTGTTCAATAAAAAGTGAGTCTTTCCATATTAAATAAAATAAAACAACTAATAACTCTTATTACTTCACTTAAAAATATGCCATTACAAAAAGAATATCTCAAAACCCTTTGTGTTTTTTTTTTCTTCTTCCTCTTAATAACGGGTAGAAAACCTTAACATTTTATTTGATTATTTAAGAGTTCCCTTTGGAGAGGCAATAGATAGAGCTTGATATCACCATGTATAAATAAATAATTTGAAGGTTTCTATGTCCAGATAAAATTCTAAAATCAGATAAGTGGGTTTCATTTTATCTTTTATTATTTTAGTGGTGGGAGGCCTAGTTTTTCCCTCCCCTCAATGGCCTGTAGTTTTCCTAAGATTGCTCCCCCAGGGCTCTCCTGTGGCCTGAGGGATATATGTAGGCTCTCATCAGCCCTTTTAATCTGATTGCCATGCTGCATTTTAATCTCTGCTCCTAGGTCCTCTGGTAAATTGGGAAGCACTGCATCATCTCCCCTCCCTCTCCACCTCCTAAACCACACTCAGTCCACAATAGCTCAGGAGTTATAAATGCCAGATTATAGATCTACTTCACTGTGAAAATGTGTTTGGTGACACTTTTTTCTGACAGTCAACGATGTAGGATTCAGTAAACAAGCTTATAATTTCTTATGCCATTTAATAGCATAACGGTTGCTGGTGATGGCTACATGATTTATAAAAAGGTAAACGGAATTCATCAGTTCATTTCTTAATTTTTTTAAATAAGTATTTGCTTAACACCTAAAATGTTAAGCCAGGAATTGGGCTGCCAGGAATACAAAGATGAATAAACATGTGCCCTGTCTTCAATAACTCACAGTCAAGTAAAGAGACAATCATGTAAATACATTGTTATAACAAGGTATAACAAAAAAAAAATAAAGTATCAAATTTCATTTGGGCACAGGATGGATGAACTGACAAGACTAAGAGGAAGGTCAGGAATGGCTGAGTTGGACATCACGCAGAAGATAATGTTTGAACAGTCTTTGAAGGAAGAATATGAGATAATAGCAGACAGTTATTTCAGTCAAAGGTGCATACAAAGGCCTGGAAGGAAAAAAATGTCATAATTATGTACCTGTTCATAGTTTGATATACAGATAACATAAGATGCCAGTTGACATATCACTACAATTGGACATTGTAATTTCTGTGAGACAGTAATGACATTGTTCTCAGGGTTAGGATTTCTTCAACTTAGTACAGCCTTGAAATCCACTGGTAATGTCGAAGGAGACAGGTATGGCTCTCAGAATTTAGAACACTGCATTGGATTCATGATGCCTTCCAGAAGCAAGCAATGTGGCAATTCAAGCTCATTCAAAAGGAGTGCCTTTGACAAGCAGGAAAGAGGTAAAGGCATAAAATGCATGTTATTCCTGCTAGCCCTATCACAGCATAAAACTGAATTTGTAGATTTAGAGAACTGAAATGCCCAACAGAGTACACGTCCAAAAACTCTACCACAAGCAAAATTATCCTTCCAAAGATCCTACTTTCTTAACATCCATGCAACCTTCTGAAATGCTCTCACTGTAACAATCCTTTGCCCTCACAGGGAAGTGCAATCTGTTACCCTTATCGCTTCATTTCTATCCACCAAGCCCCTCAGTAATTCACTTTCCTCCTCCAATAGATCATGCTCCACAGCGCCTATTTATAATGACTCTTTTGCAAATGTTCTCAATTCCCTGGGCCCTTTTTTCTTCCATCACATCCACCTTGCAGACCTCAATGATGAACCCGATGATGTGTTTTCTCTGGGCCATCATCCACGGACTGTATATTGCTGGACAAAAATCTCACAGAAGAGCAGATTGGGATCGTAGTTAATTAATGGTCACCAGCCTCGAACAATACTTTAACACTGAGAGATTAAAGTGATCTCCCACTCATCGCCACAGTGACTATTTCCTACCTTCTCTATCTGCCCCAAACTCTTCACCCCCACTTTTTTCTCAGCAGACAATCTGACCTCATAGTTCAGTGAGAACACAGAAACCACATGACAGACAGGATGCTATCTCCTCATTACTAAATCTACATTTGCGGTCATCCGTCATCTCATTCTTTCCTCTTACCACAAAGGAGGGAGTAACCCTTCTTTCAATATTATATCTTTTTCAGTGTTTCAGGTAACTTTTCTTTATCGCCTTTCCTATTTCTTGTACCTCTCTCTACTGTATCATTCCCATTAGCATTTATATACCCTCTAATGGCTCTCATATTTTTGAAAAATAGAAATCAGAACAAAATCAGAACCATACCTTGGCTCCCCACTCCTCTCCAATTGGTATCTAATTTCTCAGCATCCTTTCAAACCAAGCTCAATTTCATCACTTCCCAGGGCAATCTTGCTTACACACCCACTATTCCAGCTCTTTCTTGGGTAGTCAATGATTTCTATATCACCACACCAGTTCTTGTCTTACTCAACCTCTCAGCAGCATTCAAGATTGTTTCCCACTCCTTCCTTCTTTTCAGAGACAGAGTCTTGCTCTGTCACCCCAGCTGGAGTGCAGTGGTATCATCATAGCTCCCTGCAACCTTAAACTCCTGGGCTCCGGTGATCCTCCTGTCTTAGCCTCCCAAGTAGCTGGAACAATAGGCACACAGCACCATGCCCAGTTAATTTTTCGTTTGTTTTTTTTTTTTTTTTTTTTTTGGTGGAGCTGGGGTCTTGCTCTTGCTCAGGCTGGTCTCAAACTCCTAACTTCAAGGAATCCTCCCTCCTCAGCCTCCCAGAGTGCTAGGATTACAGGCATGAGCCACCAAGCCCGGCCTCACTCTTTCTTTCTTGACATAGTCTCTTTGCTTCTGCAATAACACACTCTGCTGGTCATATTTCTACTCCTTTGATTCTTCCTTCTCAGGCCCAAAGCAGAGCCTGAGATGAAGATTTGTGTCCTAGTAGTTGATGTGAGAGGTGATTCAAGAGGACAGGTGTTAGGAGAGTGGGAGAGTGAGATAGGCAAGAGGATAAAGCAACGGAAGTGTATTATGAAGGCTGAGAGGGATAAAGAGATTAATTCTTCTGTGGCCTTCAGAGAAGTGTGTCGAATGCTTCCCCGTAATGGCCCAAGAAACTTTGCTGCTTCATCCTTCTTTACCTGTAAGGTAAATTTTGTGGTCTCCAGGACCTAGATCCAGGCCCTCTTTTTGTTTTTTTTGAATCACTTTAATATCCTTTCCAGTGATCTCAGACATTCTCACGTTTTATTAATAAATGGCATTGAAATGTTTACAACCCCTGAACTTTTATCCACATCATAGATTGCTATTCAAACTACAACTTAGCTTTCTACATGACATCTCCATTTCAAGATTTGACAGGCATCTCATATTTAGGATCCCAAAACTAGGCCAAAATCTATTGGCCTTTCCCTAATCCTGCCTTAAGTCTGCTTCTTTTTAAATTTTCCACATCTTAATAAACGGCACTTCTATTGACTCGGTTCTACAAATGGAGACCTGGGAATTACTTTGCAATCACCTCTTCCTCCTACCTACATCCAATCCATCACCAAGTTCCATCAGTTCTACATCTAAATTATATTTCAGATTTGCCCCCCTTTTTCATCTTATTCCTCATCTAGGCTATTGAAAGGGTTTGTTTCCATTTTTGTTCTCTTTCAATCCTCTCTGCACACAGTACCCAGGATAATCTTTCTAAAATATATGTTAAATTGTGTTACTCTCCTGATTAAAGGATTTAATTGTTTTCATATACTCTTTAAGTGACTAATAATTTGTACTGGTTTTCTCAGGGCCATTCCTGGTTTACACCTATTGTCTTAGCTTAATTATTAGCAGTGTCCACTTCCATTCTCCAAAGTGCCCCATCATGGAATCCAAAATGTCCCACTATGGACAATAAATTATATGGTCACCCTAACCTCAAAATAAAATACAATATTCTTATAAGAATTACTCCAAACTCATCTCATGTTATTACACACTAGCCAACTTGGAAGTATCAACCATTTTCTACTTCAGGGTCTTTGCACCTACTGTTCCCCTGAGTACAATGCAGCCCTTCTGACCCCTGCACCTGGCCAACTCCTACTCTTTCATCAAGAATTCACTGGAGGCCACCTCCTGAAACAGGCATTTCTCAGTTCCATGATATAAATCATTTCCACTAGGACATATTTTGGTATCTTCTCCTTTTCATTCTTAATGCAATTACAAATGTATTTATTTGCTGATACATATCTTCCCCGCTCTATGGTAAGCCCTGTGAGTATAAAAAAGCCAAAGCCTTCATTTTGTAATATATTAATATATTACTCCTAGCACAGTGCTGGACCATATTGTGGGTGTTCTCTAGTATTGTTAAAAGAATGGTGATCAGAGAAGAAATACCAGTCAAGGCCTTTTAATACACTCATTTTCTAAATCTGTATGAATACAAAACCTCTTATCGCTCTGACCTACTAGAGTGCAATGAAGATGGTGATAGGAAATGCCAACATAGGAGACGTACATAAAATTTTGTAGAACTTTGTGAAAATAAACAAAGCCATCTATACTCTATGGAAAAAGACACAAAAAATTCCACAGAGGCAATATTTTAAAATGCCTTGGTAAAGGAGGGAGCTTTACTAGCTCTTTAAAAACAGTAAATTAAATGAATGGTTAAAATGATGAAAAATTTAGCTTAGAACAAAAAAGCATTCATATGAGAATATATAAGAAATTATTCTCTGATTAAGGATCATACATTGATAAAATTTTAGAGCCAGAAGACCCTGGCCATGAGCTAGTTCAGTTCTATAATGTTGTGGAGAAGGAGGCTGAGGCCCAAGCTGAGGTTCACAGTCATGAATGGTCTTGGTGTTTCTGCATAATCAGACAGGTCTACGGCAAAAATATTTGTTATTTAGTGACTAATACAAAATTCAGTGAACATGTACTGTTTTAGAAATAAAAATAAACACACTAGGTCTATAAGAAGTTAGCCTTTAGATAAAATCTTCTACTCTAAGAACTATCTTCTATACCCCTCAGTCTCATCTCAGAAAGAGACTAAGGTGCCGTGGCTAAAAAAGAAACACATTCAGAGTCGTGGAATCCAGTTGCAAAGGTAAATTATTAAATTATATTTGAAGGCATTCTTTTTCAATGAAATGAATTATCAACTACAGTATTGTCATATAGTTAACATTATTTTCTTTAATAAAAATGTATTCTTTGTTAGGTTTCCTCCATTTGACAAATTTTCTCACTTAATGAAGTATCTTTACATAAGTGATTCTGACAGTGAACTAACAAATCCCTTACTGAATTTTAAGCCTTCAAAAACTGACATATTATTTCACAAAGGAGTACTTGCTTTAAAAAGTTTGGTTTTAGCATCATAGACCAGATACTTTCTTTACCATGTGAAAATCACATATTCTTTTACAGGAAGCTCATACCATTTGTTATTCAAACCATAAAAGTCATCTTTCTATTTCCCTATCCCAAACAAAAAAAGTCATATCATAAGAAGCATGTCTCCTGTAGAGGACCCCATCACTGTCGTCCGACAGGTGGTTAACAGCAGTGTATGTAACGCTGCTCTGTGCTAAGACAGAGAACCCATTGCAACTCCTGAGAATGAGAGGCTGAATGTTTTCTGCACACACATTCTATGCCTTCAGGAATTTCTCCATAAATCTTCTGACCAACTCCAGATTTAGTGACTCACAGATCTCACACACAGAATATTATTTGTCTTATGCCAGGATGTGAATATGGAGTTTTTTTTAATGTCGCACCCTGGTTTTAATAAATATTAAAATTATTTTACATGTTTAAATATGAATATGAAAGAATGCAAGCATTTTTAGTGCATATTAAAAAGAACCTAATTTCTATACAACAAAAAATACGTGGCAAAGAGCCTCAATAATACAACAAAGGACCGAAATGGAGAAATAGATATGGAATAAATAATTTTCTCATCAAGATTCTCCAATCTAGGACATTTTCCAAACTGAAAAACTCACCATGCAGAATACTGTCCACCCCAGAATCATAAGCCGGTATTTAGCAGTTATGTGAACAATGACTTTAAAGGCTGGTTAGAGGACCATGTGAGGTTTTCATTGCAAAGACCTTATTTCAGATACGTCAGGTCTAACTAGAAAGTTGTAATTACTGCTATACAAGTTCAGGGCTTGACTTCTTTTCTTGAACAAAAGTATTTTGGCTTCCCTTTTCTTGGGAAGGAGGAGGGAGGGACTAATGATGCCCTGGAAATGATTAACTTAAAAAGAAACAGCTAAGAGAATTTGATCTTCCTTTGATGAAGTGTGAACACTAGACCCTTTTCCCCAAAGTGGAACTGGACTGAGCCAGCTCTGAGGGAAGGAAGAGAGCGTGAGTGAAGGAGCGAGAGGAATGCATTTGTTGCTGCTCCTTTATCTCGGTGGAGCTATTTCAAGTGATCACTGGTGGAAACTGCTGATAGTCAATCTCGTATTTTCACTCTGCCTTTGACATCAACGTTGTCAATACGACATAATCGTCTCTGTCAAAAGCATCATTCATCTCCAAACTGCAGAGTTATTTACAGTCGTGTCTTCACTCAATGTAACACTACCACTCAACACTCAGCTGTCCCTTCTCTGTTTTAACTAAACATCCGGGCAGACTTCTAAAGAAGCTCTATTTTAGGTTAGGCTAACAACCTGAAAATGAACCCAAAGAGAAAAACTTTCTTCTCTTGTCCAAATACCATTTGGACAAATGGGTAAAGTTTTTCACAAAAACTGGCATTTCAAAATGAGTTCTGTTTGGTAAGAGACGCGGTGCTGAAAAGTGACATTTATAATGACAGCAATATGGATCCCCAATAAAGAAGACGGGGTTGTATTGTGCTCTAATTATAACCATTTAAATTTGTGTGTGTGTGTTTTTAATCCGGAAATCAATTATAATAATATAGCTTCCAGTTAAGCATCCACTGTAAATCTCTGTTTATAGAAACATGGTTGATACGGGTCTTTGGTTAGAGTTAAATAGAAAACATTGTGAGGAAAACTTAGTCTTAATGCTTCTTAGTACTCAAACGCATCACTACTTAATTCACGGTTTCCATGCATCCAGCCAGAAGCTATACAGCATATAAAAGAATGATGGTGATATAAAGGAAACAAAGACTAATGGAAATCAGGTGCTGTTTTTAAAAGAAATTCACTTCAATTTATTTGTTTCTTCTACCTTCTTTTCAGAGAACAACAAATCTTGGTAAATCCGAAAACCTCTGTATGTTCCAGAGGCAACTACTTAATGTCTTTTTACAAGCAGAAGACATGATAATGGCTAAAAAGGGGTGGATAAAATTTGGAAAATTAAAGGCAGGTTTCTAGCTAATTTGGCAGATAACAGAATTTTGGTGGCCCAATGACTTTCAGAAGGTATTTATCGTCAGTGCTTTTCCTAAGAAGAGGATAAATATTACTATCAATCTGTGTCAGACCCCTTTCCCTTGATATAAAATGTACCAAATATATAAACAAAAAAATTATATCAGGCACTCTAAATACATTTTTATCATCTGGACAAACTGGAATTTGGATTTTTTGAAAACAATGCTTTTTAAATAATTACAGCTACTAATTAGAGTGAGCTTACTGTGCACCAGGTACTTTGCATAAATGATCTCATTTAGGCCTCCCTCTAGACCATAAATGTATTATCATTACTCCCATTTTACAGATTATGTAACTAAATATCCAGAGATTCAGGGATTTTCTTAAATCTCTGTAATTAATATTAATAATGGTATAGCTAGCATTACCATCAACATAAATATTATGTTGATCCGTATTACATGGGTTTTCCCTTTTAGTTTCAACAACAATCCTGAGGTAGGAACTATTAAGATACTCATTTTTACCAATGAAGAAACCAATAAAACCCTAGCCTGTCAACAACTTTTAGTTAGCTCATACACAATTTGGATGGATTTAAATGTAAATTTTTTACTTTAAAACCAATGCTTTTGTCAACTAGACATACCAGTCACTCCAAGACCAGAATTTGAATTTGAATTCATATACTTTGTTCTCAATAAGTTCAAAGATTCTTTGGTACCTCATGTCCTGATAGAAGTTTAAGGATGTCAAAATTGTTGGGGTTGTCTCTATCTCTCTGTCTTGTGATGTCTTTTTGTCTCTCTCTTCCTTATCCCTTGCTTCTCCAAGCCTACCCAAGACTCCTGGACTATTTCAGGAGAAGCCTTCCTTTTGCTTTGAGTATCAGATGGTTTGGGGTGGGGGCAATGCTAACACTTGTTTTTCATTTTACTGTGTTCTCCCATCTTTGCCCAGCTTTCCCTATAGTATCCACAGTACCAGGGGACCAGGCTCCTAAGCATGCAGATCATGCATAATGCTGAGAAACTGCACTGTAATTTTCTCCAGTTCATTCTACATCTTAGTTTATTGGTTGGTGCCAAAGCACAGTACTCTAGATATTTTCTGCATCTGGTTATGTCCTGAGACCATTTGCCTTATACTTTCTTTCTCTGCCAAAGTAGGTTGCATTAGCCACAGCTCTTCTTATTTCCTTTCACCCTCTTGCCCTTTCCCACCTATTTTCCATAGATTTTTTCCCCTGTATTTTTGTTTCTATTTTCACATGTGCATTGCCCCTACTGCAGTCCATTTTGCTCATTCCTGTCTTCATGATCTCTATACACCCCCACCCTACTATTTTCTCACCCGTTAGCATGAGAAAGACTTTGGGTCCCATTTTTTCATTATATGCACACAGTTAAGAAAATGAGAAACAGTATCTCTGATTACAGAGCAATTCATGCATGATGGTAGTTGTGAGATTTTTTTAATGAACACATCTTTTACCATAATTATTACTTTCTTCATGCATGTGTCTATAATTATATTGTTATGCTGGTTCACCTTCCTCTTCCGTATGTTCTTGATTAAATTTTTTTTAAAAGTCCAGTTTATAAGCATTAGTTACTGAATTGTCACCTCCTCACTCTACTTATTGACAATAATTTGGAGATAGCAAACATCATGTCTGATTTATTAGCCCATCCATTTACCACGGCCTGGGGCCACTTCCAAGTGATTAATGATGTGTGAGGTTGTTGCAATATTAAAAAGATCAACCTGCACCTTAACTCTAAGCATAACAAACTCTTTAGAGGCTTTCAATAGTTTTGCTTATTTTCTCATTTCTAGATGACAACAATGAAATAAGCAAATCTCTGTTACTTCTTAACTTGGAAAAACGGGCTTAAATAATTGATTTAAAATTCAATACCTATAATTATTGGGGAAATCTTTATGTCTTCTGAGATTTGATAGCCACTGATAAGCAGACTGGGACATACACAAACACACACATATAATTCCAAATAAGAAAATAAAATAATCCCTTTTGGGGACATTTTATTTCCAGATATTATAGTTCTATGGTATGTTTCAGAATCTTACCTTTATCTTTTCATTTGAATAGCAATTTATAGTCTACAATGTACTTTTAAATGTTTTATATCTCACTTATTGTTTGCAAGGTAGCAAGGGCAAGTTGTGTTAGAGATGGAATGAAACTGGGGAATATTAAATGTTTTTCCAAGGTCATTTACTGATCTGGGTCTTGAACTCCAGTCTGATTCTTAGCTCATGGTTCTTTCTCTTCTACCAATTTACCTAAATATTAGATCAGACATGTACTCTCTAAAGTGAAAATTAAGCTTTAATCCTTCAAACAGAGAGAATTTAATATATTCCATCATACTGCATTTGCTCTGGTGTGAAGAGAGAAAGGAACAGTCTGATTAATTTTACTTTCTGGTTTTCAATTTCCAAGAATTCAAACCTAGAAAAAATACATTCAACATCATGAGAAAATTTAAACTTTAATCCAAAGGGCACTTCAAAATCTTATAGTACTTTAGGGTTATAATTTTTTCCATTAATTTTTACTGTTTCATAGAGATAGTGTCAGCTCAGAGATTTCCAGTTGGAACAGCATACCAAAGCACCTTCTTTTCTGTATGGCATTACCTTTGGTTGCATCAGTAAGAATAAATCATAAAGTAGTAAGATTTCTTTTTCAGAGCAGAAACATTTTAAATGCTTGTGCATTTTGGACTAAAAAGTTTTATATTATGTGAAAGGACTTCAATTTTCTAAACAAGGGCTTATTCCTTGTTAAAATAATGGTTGCAAACATTTTGAAAACACACTTTACTATACTTGTAGATGAAATATTTATTTTATATATATGCAACAATCAGCCGGGCATGGTGGCTTATGTCTGTAATCCCAGCACTTTAGAAGGCTGAGGCAAGAGGATTGCTTGAGGCCAGGAATTCAGGACAAGCCTGGACAACATAGTGAGACCCCATCTGGGCAAAACATAGAGAGCATGGTGGTGTGCACCTGTAGTCCCAGCTACTCAGGAGGCTGCAATGAGAGGATCACTTGAGCCCAGGAGTTTGAGCTGTAGTGAGCTATGATTGAACCACTGTATTGCAGCCTGGGTGACAGAGTGAGACTCTGTCTCTAAAAAAATAAATAAATAGAAATACATTTAAATATATGCAGTAATAATCATCAGCTCCACTTTGAACATCGAGGCCATAAATACACTGTGCTTTTTCTTTTTTATTATAAATGGCATTAGATGTTAAGAGAGAAAGGTGAGAAAGATGAGGAAGGTAGAGGCTGAAATGGACCATAAGATAAGGAAATAAAGTCATTCCCAAGAAATGGGTGGATTTTGTGTGTGTGCATTAGTTTCCTATTGACGCTGTCCCTAACTACCACAGTCTTGGCTTAAAACAGCTCAAACTTATTATCTTATTGTTTAGAAGAGCAAAAGTCTGAGATTGGTCTTGTGGGGCTAAAATCAAGGTGTCAGAATAGCTGAATTTCTCTGGAGGCATTAAGGAAGGATCCCTTCCTTGCCTTGTCTAATTCACAGAGGCTGCTTGTATTCCTTCACGGCCACATCATTCCAACCTCTGCTTCCATTGTCCTATCTCTTTATCTGACTCTAACCCTCCTGCCTCTAATTTATAAGGACCTTTGTGAGTATAATGGGCCTATGTATAGTCCAGGATAATCTTCCTTCCTAAAGATCCTTAACTTAATTATATTCACAAAGTCACAAAGTCCCTTCTGCCATGTAGATTTTGGGGATTAGGATGTGGACAACTTTGGAGGTCATTCTACCCACCACTGTGCACATAAAATATTATAACTTTTAAATCTACATTAAGGTAAGGACATTCTTGGAAAAAATTCTCTTATGTGGAATGAATTTCTTTATGTGGATATTGGAATCTGTAGAGGAAAAATATGACAGAATAATACTATGGGCCAGTTGTTTTTAAAATATACTTCGTATTTGATTAGTAAATCACATACCTGAGAACAGTCCTCCAATACGGAAGCATGTGTTTTCCCTTACAGAATAGCATGTGACAGTTTAAACCATAAAAAAGTGTTTTAAGTTGAATGTGCACTGTGGAATGTGTTCAGGTAAAATTGGCATTTATAAGTCTCTTGTTAACTGCTACTACAACGATCAGCTGTGACCTCATTAGTGAAAGGAGCAGTAAGGAAGGCGAGTGTGTATTCTTAAACTGGTTTCCTATCTAATGGGATCCTAGTGAATGAGGAGTTTAGGAAATGTTGTGCCATCAAAATTAAATGAGGTAAGACAAAGCATGATTTTTGCCTCTTGTTCAAATACTGTCTCATCCCATGTTTTTGAAGTTACTTTCAGTAACATCTAGCAATTGGGCAGCCTAAAATGACATTTTTTAAGACTTTGAATCAAATAACTTCATTGTTTAAAGACCTAAAGCAAAATAATTGTTTTTTTTTTTTAAATTCCATCCCCTCATTCTCAATTATGACACACAAAGAATTACTGTGCTTGTCTTTGAAGGTAAATTCTACTCTTGAATATTTTAAAATTGTGTTTTGCCTGTATGTAGGCTTCCCTTGGTTCTATTAACTGCATCCTAGAATAAAGAAAATGCTTTATATAAATATATATTATTTCTGCGGTATACTGGAGCTCCTGAGAGTTGATTTTGTGTGCATCTCCTCCTAGTTCTGAGTTCAGTGACATGATGTTGGTAGTTTGAAATGGACCATGAAGCGAGTATTTACACCACATAATCGGCAAACACTACAGATCAGGGCTTTTTCTTTCCCAGAGAGCTGATTGTTAAACATTTACTAGCATTTCTCTGCATATACACATACTCAATGCTAATTGAGTTAAGGATTGAAAGCACATTCCCATTAATCATGGCTCATTAGAAGCCAATATGATTTCTATTAAGTGACATTATATGGTGTATTTTGAAATGTTTAATCTTTCTCAGATCTGTGATGCTGTATTATAGTTTATTAATTTTATCCCACAATTAAAAGACAAAGATAATGTAGGAAAGTAAATTTCTATGTTGTAACACATACTGTCGATATCATGTAGCCCTGATATGATGCATTCAGAAGGGCACATAACTGCTGGAATACTCTTGCCAAAAATGCATAACCTTAATCTAATCATTAAAAAATGTCAGACAAACCCACATTGAGTGTCAAAATTAAGACTGTAGGTGAAATTTTACATTTTAAAAAACTAACGATCAGTACTCTTTTAAAAAGTGTCAAGGTATTGAAAGACAAAGGAAGACTGAGGAATTGTCACGTACTGAAAATTAAGGAGACATGACACTAAAGGCAATGTGGGATTCTGGATTAAATCATGATCTAGGAAAAGGACATTAGCCTAAAAATGGACATAATTCAAAGAAGGTCAATAGATTAATAAATAGCATTATATGAATGTTAATTTTTTGCTTCAGTAATTGTTCTATGTTTATGTGAGATAGTAACATTTGGAGAAGTTGAGGAAAGGACATACAAAACTTTCTATACTCATTTTGCAATTTTTCCTCTGACATTATCTCAGAATACAAAGTTAAAAATGCAAAATGTTTTTAAAAAAGAATATATGCTTTGGAAGCAGGCAACTCTGGTTTTATGAAACTGTGATTTTGGAAAAAATATTTGCATTAGTTTGGCATTTAAATTTAAGTTCACTTTTCTCCACCTATGTGGTAGGTGTGATAACTGGGTTTATTTTGCAGAGTGGTAGCAATCAAATAAGATAATGTTTTCTAAACCTCCTAAAACAGCACCTGACACATAGTATAAGTTGAATAAATCATCATAAATGGAGCTTTATATAAGAAATCCGTTACAATTCTTTGACAATTGTAAGTAAGGTTCTGAATGCCCTTACATTGCTCCTCCAATCCTTAAACATGTATGGCTTATGAAGAAGCAAAACTACGAATTTCCAAGAGATACAATTAAAAGCTTTCATGGAACTTTTATTGCATAAGGGCCACAGTCTTAGATCTAAAGAGTATAAGGAGTTCTAAGGCTAGACTAAACTGGCCTAATGTAGTATGAGCTGTACATTGGGATTTGATAATGCAAACAGAGTGTCATGGCCTTGCCATTAAACTCTGGAGACACAGATTTCATAATCTTCTGAATTGGATAATACACAGTTGCCTGACAACTCATGTATGCAATTTCCCAGTGTTGTACAATCATATCTTCCTGTGCAAACGCCAAACGTATGGGAGCTGAATTTAATCATGTATATTTGGAAATGAAATATGCTTCTAGGTGTACTAGAGATGTTCTTTGATGACAAATAATATGTATTTCCTAATAGGTTTTGACCCTTGTAGGTCAAATGTCCAAAGTAATGCTGCCCAAGACCTGTGGTCCCTGTTGCTTTCTCTGGATGTATGTACATATATGTGTACATATGTCTGTATGAAAAATTTATATATGTATTATGTATAATACTTAAAGTTTTGTACAAATGTTAATAAGCCTCTGAAGACAGCTAAGCCAAAGCCACATTAAATGCATATGGACACCATCATCAATAAATATGTCCAAATTTCTCTTATCAGTAATAGAAAATTAATTTTTATAATTAAGAAAGATCATCTTTTTATTATTCTATGCTGCCTATATTCATTTTTCCTTATTTGGATTAATCACAACTTCCACATGTTATGTCCAAGCAACTTGATGATGTGCACTGCTCTTGAAGCGTGTGTAAATTATTTTAATAAAAATTTCACCTGCAGACAAAACACCATCTACTCCCATTCTCTATAATTTCATTATTAAATCAAAGCTTACATCACTTTGATACTAACCTAATGACAGAATAATAATCAAATCGCCCAACATCAGTAATATGAAAATATAAAATCATGAATAATCTTTTCACAATTGCCAGAAGGAATCTGAGAGGCAAAACTCAATGAAGTGTCTTAATTGTATCAGAAAGCCCCATGCATGTGGTTAGGTCTAAAAACACAAGTTTCTAATTCTCAGTTGAAAATATTTTTCACTAGGCCATTACCTACCCAGGCTTGTAGAAAGTAGTCTGAAAAGAGAGTGACCACAGGTTGGTTCTAAGAACAGCTTTCCACTATGGAGTCCAGACTCGGCTATTCATCTTTGTGGCTAGTAAGAAAAGAAAATTCTCAAGTACCTTCAGGGGCTTTATAGGCGCTTTTGCTTCAACTCAGTATTTCTGGTCTTCATAAAACAAGAGCGCTGAGAATGACATAGTGAAGTAGTCAGTTTATTCCAAATGCTGAAGTGCTTACTCTACCTTGCATTTTATAAGTTTACAATTTCGGAGCCATTTGAACTACTTATTGGCTCAGTGGTGCAATATTTTTTTAAAGTTATTTCTGACCGTAACAGACACTTTTAGACCTGCAGTGATGAGCAAGCCCCAGAGGCAAAATACAATAAAGATTTAAGGGCTGTTCAGCAAAGCACTGTGGCTTCTTTGTGGAGGAGTTGGACGGAAGTGGGAGGGCTGGGTTGGTATGTGATTATTTCTGACAATGCTGCTGTTTGTTTTATTTTCATTTTATGCCAGCACTTTGAGGCACTGGAAAGTATGATACAAAGAAAGATAAGCTTTCATCCAAGATGTGAAAGTTTTTTGTTTTGGGGCTGTTGTTCTTTTTTGACTTGGTAAACAAATGGTGTTTGAAGCAGATGAAATATCCAGAAATGGAGCTCAAATTACCTCCATCGTGCCTCACATGAGCCCTTTGTGATTGCCTTTCTGTCCATGTGAAAAAAAAGATGAGACACATTGAATTCTATATTTCAATTATTTTGGCTAAGTAAAGAAAACCCAGTTTATGCCATTGTTTATTCTATGTGATAAAGAAAATGTAATCTATTTCTTATCATAAAACTCCGAATTTACTATGCTGTTATCAGAAATGTGGTTGCTCTCTCTGAAGATTTCCGTCATGGAAGTGCTAGTGTTATCCATGTTGGTATTTTACTTTATTAGACATATAAGCTGGATTATAAACAATTCACTTCAGCTGTCATTTGAGAACCATAGAGTTTTAGTGGGTCCCAGACTTAGCCAGATATGTTTTATGCATGTGTTTAGCAGATCCTTTTCTCAGTGAAAGCAATTAATGTGAATTTTCTTATATTCTTCACTCAAGAGTAATAGTTTTAAAAAAGGAAAGAAAGAGAAAAATAATATGCATTTTAATATTGTATATACACACTATAATATGCACCTTCTATATATATAAATATATTATATACGTATTAATATACATGTATATGCACATATATGCACACATACATACTGGTTGGCATGTTTATTTATTCATATGTGTATATACACACATACATACACCCTTTCATCACATTTATTGACGATCGTATGGATTGTGGTACCCTGGCAACTGGCTGCTTGCATCCGATTACTGAAAGATTTCTTAATGTGACAATTCACTGGCAAATATGGATGGGGAGGGAAAGAACTGCAGGAGCTCTAAAGTCACAAAGAAACCTTTGTCCATCACATCCTTGCTCCTCCAAAGCTTTAACCTTTCCTTGTCTCTTAGCTTCTTCCTCTTGTCAGCCCAGAGGAATACTCAACTCTAGACTGCCTATCTTTGGAGAGAAAAAATGTATTTTCTTCTTGACATTTTGGTGTCCTACTAATCTCAAGGATTCCTGTCTAATTTTTTTTTTAAATTCTTTCTACAAGTAAGCTTTTGGAAAGAATAGTCCACATCTGCTAATTTCTCACCTCCTTTTCAATCTTAACTCCATATAATCTGATTTCTGTTTCTACCAATCTTTTGAAACTACCTAATTTTCAAGGTGGCTTCTAGCACCACCCATATACTAATGACTCCCAAAGGACCTCACTTAAATCCACAGGTCAGTGATCATTTCTCATTGTACTTAACCTATCAGCAGCATTTGACAGAGTCACTTCCTTTTTCTTATAATACTTTCTTCTCTTTGGTTTCAGAAGTGTATACTTTCCTGGGTTTCCTCCTGCCTCTTTAGTTGTTTCTTCTCAGTCTCCTTGACAGGTTACTTTTCACCTCCTAGATTTCTCAACAGACGAATGTCCCAGGGCTCACTCAGTAGGCATTGTCACTTTTATATCTATGCCACCCTTGGTGATCCCACCTTGTAATGATGCTTTAAATATCATCTAAACACTCTTATCTGAACTCCAGATTTATATACCAATGATTTAAACCTTTTCACTGGAGTGTCTAACACTGATGTCAATCTAACATTTCCAAAACCAAGTTTCTTACCTTCTTCAGTCCCTTGCTCCATCTCAGTTAATGGCAACACTAGCTTTCTATTTGCTCATGCCAATAACCTTGGAGTCCATCATTGTTATCTCTTCTTTTGAAGTCACACACAACAACTAATTCATTAGCAAACACTTTTGGTTTTTCTGCAAAACACATCCGGAATCTAACCACTTCTTCCCTTTTCCACCTCTACTATCCTGTCCAACCACCATCATCTCTCTCCAGATTATCACGACTGATCTTTCTACTTCTGCTCTTGTATCACTCAGTCTATTCTCAACACTGCAGACAGAGGGATCTGCTAAAATGTGAGTCAGATCATATCACATCTTTGCTCAAAACTCTATATTTGTTTTGCATCACAGAGTAAAAGCCAAAGCATTCACAATGGCCAACAAGATCCTACAGGATCTGGCCCACTCTTTACTTCTTGCTAATCTCTTCCTCACTCTGCTCAAGCCTCACTGCTCTTCTTCCTTTTCTTAAACCTGCCAGGCATGTTCCAGTCTCAGGGCCTTTGCACTGACTGTTCCCTTCTCCTGTCACACTCTTCCCTCAGGGGGAATTATTCACATTATTCACATTATTCACTCCTCTACCTTCTTGATACACGTGTCTCTCATTAAGGCCTTTACTGGCATGTATTTAAAATGGCAATGCCACCTTCCTGCTACCTGCTTTATTTTCTCTTTAACACTGACAACCATTCACATTCTGTGTATTGTTGTCTGTCCCCTCACTTAGCCCTATCCCCACTAGAATACAAACTACAAGAGAATGGGAATTTTGATCTGTGTCCTATGACTACTGTTATAACCTCTAGAGCAATTTATATGCCTAGAATATAAATAAATAAATATAGGAATGAAATCTACATTTCTTAGATACATAATTTTAACTAGAGATTGACATCCCATTATACAGCCACCCACTGCTGTCTCAGACATAAATCCACAACTAACTACCACTTCACTCATCTAGCTCAAACCCTATAAATTACCTGTTAAGGAACTGCACTGGACTCTTGATATCTTTTTCTGCAAAATAGAGATCAACATACACTAAATATTTGCTCCTTCCTTGCATTCACTCTCTACTCTGCTTTTTATTCTGTCTCAGTAAGTACTCATTCACAGTCTCCTACTGGATGGTGTTCCTCTTCTGAATGTCCATTAAATGACAATATTCTCGCTCTTCCTTGAAAACTCTACTCAGACTTCTCCTTGGTACGTCCTTCATTGCTGACTCCCCTCTCACCTGACTGCGCTGCTCCTACACACTCTGCTATGGACTGAGTGTTTGTGTCTCCTCAAAATTCACATGTTGAAGCCCTAACCACCGATGTGACGGTATTTGGAAGTGGGGCCTTTGGGAGATAATTAAGTCTAGATGAGGCCATGACAGTGGAACCGCAGTGATGGAATTAGTGCCCTTTTAAAGAGAAGAAGGGACCAGCTGCCTTCCTCTCGGCCATGTGATGATACAGCGAGAAGGCCATCTGCGAACCAGGATGAGGGCCCTCACTAAGAACCCCATCAGGTTGGCATGCTGATCTTGGACTTCAGCCTCCAGAGCTGTGAGAAATAAGTGTTTGTTGTTCAAACACAGCCAGTCTACGGTATTCTGTTATGAGAACCCAAACTGAATAATATGTATTCACACACACTAGCTGAGCCCCCTAGGTAAGCACTAACATTTATATTTACCACATGGTATGAAGAACAACTTTTTACCATTCAGCTTTCCCTATAGAATGTGAAATGTTCAAGGACAAGAGCCACATCTTAATCACCTTTGGAGTCCCAGGTCCTAGCAGAGGGGCAGACCCGTGGTAGATGTTCAATAAGTTAATGTTGAGTGAAAAATGGATGAGAGAATAAATGAATGAGGTAATATCACAAAGAATATTAGAAGCAATGACTTAATGTATTTTTTACATACTGTGAGAGCTTTGCTTGATTTTACTGGCGTATTTGCTAATAGAGCTTACAGATGAAAGTCCAAAATTCATGATCACGTAAAACATGTCTTCACTACCTAAGATGGCTAGAAAGTGAATAGACTAACTTAGTTTAACCTGAAATTGTCCAGTAAAATTCTTATATGTATTTTTGAAATTTTCTCAATGAAGGGACCTCAGGATTTTCATGGAAAATTGAGAGTCAACTTAAAAATGTAATGCAGGCCACGTTGTAGCCTTCTGTGTTGCAGCATTAGAGGCAGTTTAAAGCAGTCTTGAATCCTGCCCAATGATATAGAATCATTTGCTTTTTTTCCTCTATATTTCACTTAAGAAAGCCCAGTGTTTAATCAAATTACCTTCCTAAGCTGTATTTTCATTTAAATGAAACATAAATTAAAAGAGATAATAGTTCTAGAAATATTCTGCTTTTACATAGTCAGCATCGCTACCTGTGGAAATCTTACAGAAAACTATTAATAACTGAGTCCAATGCTGCAGCAGTAAAACTCACAGTATGTGCTTATTAGGTTCGTTATTCATGTTGCCTTCAAATACTATATTCCATTCTCTGTGAATATTATTAACTTCTGTAATGTGCAACATTTATATATGTATGGTTTTAAAGACTAACAAAAATATAGATGTCATAAACCAAGGACAAAAAGGAAAGTTAATTGGAATTCCCTTATTAAAAAGGAAGATAAAAAAGAGAAAATTTTCCCATTATTTTATATCAATAGCATACCAGTATGATTTAGGGAAAGCTTACATTTATTGACCATGCTTATCATTATATTAATTAAGTGAAGTGAGATTATTTATTTTTCCCTCCACGGTATGAGATGGAGAGGTTTTGCTTTGACTTAGCTTTTTAAGTTGTGGTTTTTTGTTTAGTTGGATTTAAGAAACTCTTTTGAGAAAAAAAACGTGGACCACACAATCAATTTAATGTTTTACATAAATCCCTTTGAAATATCAGATTAAGTTGCCTTAAGAATCTGAAGATATTCTTTAACATTTGTCTGTTAATGTGAAAAATGAGTTGTATGAAAAATAAAGAAACTGTAATTGCCATTTATAGCCTAATGAATATTATTTCCAAAGATGATTTTTCTAATTTTTGAATGGCATCAGCTGCCTAGGCAAGGCCAAGGGCATTAATTATAGAGAAGATGCTAGGGTGAAATACTTATGTACCTTTCATTGTTATAGAACCTCATTTGAGAGTTAATATCAGTGCCGTCTCCAATACCATTCATCTGACACTTGGTAAATGAGTTGTCAGTAAAGGAGAAAATATATTAATAGTTCAGATCAGTTGAAATGGGTGCTCTTATGTGTTTTACCAGAAAATTCCCCCTTCAGTTAACTCAATATCTTTTCTGACACATTTTTGTTGCATTAAAGTGTCTTTTATAGTGTGTCAGAGTTATGAATACTGATAGACCTTCTCCTAAAGTGCCCCTCAAGTTCACTGCCATTTGCTCATTAGGTTTGCTTTTTATTGCATGTCAGAAAGTGCCTCCTTTTAAGCACCTCCTAATAAATGGAAATTGATGAGAACCATATCTCCAGACCAGGCGGTAAATTCAAAGGTCTTAAGTGAGGAAGTCTGTGAAGCATCTAAGACCGGGGCATGTGCCCGTGGATCTTGATCTAGCTTACAGGGCATGGTTTATCTGATGTTAAGATTGAAGACGCACACAGTCCTAAGCAGCACTTGAGGCTCAGAAAGGGAAACAGTTCATTTCCTCATTGATAAAAGGAAATATTATAATAAGCTTTCGTTTTAAAGATACCTGCTGAATCATTTTCAATTGCAATTTATTTATACAAGTCACACAAATTGTAACTTTTCAGAAAATGTTAAGACACCATTTATAACTCTAACATAAATGTGTAAGGTGAAGGTGTCAGTGATAGATGAAGATGTAGAGATGAAGAAAATCATGGTGGTTACTAAACGGCAGTGCAGGCAGGGGGCTGGTGCACAAGATCCCTGGGTCCTCTGCAAAATGTGAAGACGAGGCTATGGTTGAGAAGGTGAGAGCATCAGAGAAGAGAGCAAGGCCTCTGTTTCGGGTATTATCTGTCATGGGCTGAGCACAGTCTGGAAATCCAATCCAATCCAATCCAATATGCTACTGAGCTCTAGGAAACCTCTGACCACTAAGAGCATCTCTAGAAAGCAACTCTTTAGTTCATGGAGATGTTGCTGAGCTGGCCTTGGCGAGCATCTATTATAATGAAAAAAATTTGTGAATTAAGCTTGCCAATGAAATGAGATATAGAAAAACATGGGTTATATGAGTTTCAATTGTGGCAACTAATAACTTGCTGACTCAAAAAGTGGGCAGAAAATCAATGAGCAAGAAAGGTGCAACTACCCAGAAACAAATCACTGAAAAAGAGAAGGGAACCTTGAACCCTGAAAGCTTTTCAGAAATTCCAAGTCAGTGTTTCCCAATCATTTATCTACTACTTTCATAGTTTGGTTCATATCCACAAAATATTATTAATTTAAGATTTTTATTTAAATTAGCCTTACCTTGTATAATAATACATGTGATATACTGTTTTTTTCTTTCCAAATATATATTAAAATAAACACATAACTATTAAAATTAAAAATTTAGTAATCTCTAGCCTACCTTGTCTTTGGCACAAAATCCTGTGCTTTGGGGAACACTACACAAAATGAGAACAGCAAAACATCTCCCATGTTTTTTGGAGAGGACCAGACCAGCAGGGCAAACTTAATATTGTTTGTTTGTAATTTAGACTCTGCCTGTTTCCAAGTGGATTTAGAGGTGACTTAAAATTAAGACATGTATGCAATAAGACTGTTAAAGTAAAAAAATATAAATATCAGAACACTGCAGAAGGAGGAAGCAAATACACTGTCCCTCCAGGCCAAAATAGTTACCATGTTGAGTATTAAATTTAGCTCTGTGTTTTTTGGAAAGGTCAACATTATATCTAACTTGCTCTTGGGCTTTATGACCTCTGTTGAGCCTTGTTACCTCAGGGAGATACCAATATGGAAAAATACAGTGTTCTTTTTCTATGTTAAGAAATGTTGAAGCTTCCTAGAATTTCTATTGAAAATTCCACATACCCAGCCATCAGTTTCAAACCTGACAGGTTTTGCTAACAGGAAGAGTGGGAGAGCCGGATCTGTCAAGGTGAGCAGCATGCGCAGGAGTCAGTGAGGCTTGAAGAGGGGCTTGCTTGGCAGAGGTGAGAGTGCATATGAGGTTCAATGTCACGAATCTGTGGGCAGCCATAACTGCTAACTTCTGTGCCATTGACTGTTACAGTTATCTATTGCTACAAAACAAACCACCTTAAAATTTGGGGCGATTAATATAATAATGTATTAATATTTCTGTGAGTTGACATGGCTCATCTGGGTAGTTTTCCTGGAGGTCTCTCATGTACTTTCAGGAAGCTGTCAGCTAGGGCTGGAGTCATCTGAAAGCTCATCTGGGCTAGATGGCCAAGATGATGCACTCACATGCTTGGTGGTTGATGCTAGTTGTCAGCTGAAAGCTTAGCTTAGGCGGGGGCACCTAACCGTGGCTTTGTCCTGTGGCTCCTGCTTCTCACAGCACAGAGACTGAATTCTTGGAGGAAATGTCCTAAGAGCAAACATTCCAGAAAGCAGGAAGCAGAAGTTGCAAGGATACTTGAGGGCCATGCTCAGAACCAGCATTGCTTCCGCTGTATTTTATTGACTTCAGCAATCACATGACCCACTCAGATTCAAAGGGGTTCAAGAAACAGACTCTTAATGAGGGAATGACAAGGTCACAATGAAGGAGAGTGTGTGAAATGGGAAATATTATTGTGACCATTTTTAGAAAATCTGTATTCTGGAATCAAGGCATACTTAAAGAATACAAAAAGGCATTTTGGGGATATTATGTTAGGCATGGCATAAAGTCCTTTAGACACTGAACTCTAAGTTATAGTGACTTTGACATGTAAAGAAATTCATTATATAATTGTGATGACAGGAAAGAGCTCTAGACTAAAATTCTCCTCCTGGCTCTATATTTTATTAGTTATGTAGCCTTGGGATAGTGACTGGGCCTTATATCTCTGCATCTACAAAACAAGAGGTCAGAGTTGATGATCTTTAATAGCCCTTACCATTCTTAATAATTGGAAAACTATGAACTTAATGCCTATTTGTTTACTGTGGATCAGCGAGAATGTTATGGTGAATGAATTGCTCATAAATTAAAAGAACACATTTTGAGCAGGGTTGGCTTTTCTGGAAATCAATAATTGACATTAAATATTGTAGAGAAAGTTATTGATGGCATTGATTGCTAGATTAGTCTTTTGTCTCTAGAGTCCTAAGAAGGCATTTTCTAATGATCTCCTATAATATACAAAATTTAAGGGTTTTTTTCTTCTATGTATTTCACTCTAGTATGAACTCTGATAAGTAATCTCTGGTCTGCTAACAGATGTGGAAGTTTATGAATGTATTTATAATCAGAATAATGACCTCTCACTATTGATTTGTAAATCTATATTGTCATTCATTGAGTTTCTTCAAACAGGAATATGACATATCCAAATCTATGACTGCAGATGGCTACATGTAAATCTTTACTCAATATTAAATGAGATAATGCATATCTGTCACAAGCTAATATATGATAGCTGAACTTAATTGCATGCAAAAGAGGATCAAATCAATTCATATCTCTTGGCTCTCATGAAAAAAAAGTGAGTGTCACATAGACACGTGTCCTGTGCTCTACACAGGTGTCAGAGGACCTTGGACCTGTCGGAAATGACGTACATTCTCTCCAGTGGGCAACCCAAGAAAGGATTGGAAAGCAAATATAAAATGGTCAGACATCTTCTGGGTAGCGATTGTGGAGGAGCTTGGCGTAGCATATAAGCCTTGCTAGCTTTTTGCATAATGATAAGTTTCAATCAGACCAACTTGCGTTTTTATAAACAGCAACCACTTCCAGGACTTCTAAGGTTTCCCAAACAAAACTACTGAATGTCAGTCTATCTCACTCTAGTTATGGATACTGCCCCCTCTCTGAACACTGCCTCCCATTTATCTTAAGGAAAATGACAAAACAGTTTGTACCATACCCCAAATTCTCTACTTAAGCTGTGCTGAAATACACACACAATTGAACACTATCAACCAAGCATTTATTGAATGACTATTAAATGGAAGGCACTATATTGGAGGCTATCAAGGCATGTATTCATTCATTTTTCATTTTTTCTTTTTTTGCTTATTCAACAAATATTTTTTGAGTGCTCATTCAGTGCCAGGCTCTGTCTTCTGTGAGAGAAGTGATTGGTTGTCTACCTAATAGCTATATATCTCACCCTCTCACACACATACCCTGCCACGGAAGCATCCTGGTATTATTCTTTAGCCCACCAACTCTGAGGACAGATCACCTGAGTTCCAATCCTGGTGTCACTACCGACTAACTGTGTGACCTTATTTAAGTTATTTAACTTCTCTGTGAATTATAGATAATAGTGATAACTACCTCATATGCTTTTTGTGATGACCAAATGAGTTAATACACGTTTCTGTAACTCTTTCTACATGTTCTATAACCCTGAGAACAGTGCCTAGCACATTTTAAGTGCTATATAAGTTTAGCATTACTACTTCTGCTACTACAAGGACATTACTGCTGCTACACTACTATTATTACTAACACAAACACTACCAACAGGCCCTTGATTTTTTTCAGTATTGGTTTGCTGCATCCTTCAAAGGAGACTAAGCCCCTTCTCAGCTCCAGGTGCATATCTACTTTGGTTGAAATGAGTCATGCTCATTCCATTCCTCTCGCCCATGGTTGTGTTAGAAATGGGCATGTAATGCCATTCTGTCCAGTGAAATGTGAGGGGATGTCTGGAGCGGTTTCTGAGAAAGTTTTTCTGACTTTTAAGAAAGCACGTAAAGACGAGATGATTTGTCTGTATTCTCACCTTTGGAAATTATTGTTGGAGGAAATATTCTTGGAGCAACTGAAGATGTGAGGGGGCCATGCAAGGAGAACGTCAACATTCTGAGGATGGCAGAGGGAAAAAAAATGAAAAGAGGATGGTTCTTTGAGCCCTTCATTGACCCCTTGAATTCAGTTGATCCTAGAACATGCACCAGGACTTGTTGGCTAATAAAGATAACAAAGTCCTCATTGTATACACCATTTTTGCTTTTTTTCTGTTACTTTCTGCTGAGAGTCTCAAGTGAATGAATACATTACTCTTTCCCAATCATGAGGATTCGTGATGTCATTGAGATTTCTTTTTTGTTAATATTTAAGCAAATATGAGAAATGCATCCCAGACTTTCTAGTAAGGAAGAATGAAAGACCACCGGCAGAGGATGAATAAGTATGCCATTTACCCTAACTCAGATGTGTGATACTGATTTTAATATGTGTAAAATTACAATTCATGACCATGGAGTACTACTCAGCTATGAAGAAGGATGACTTAATACCTTTTGCAACAATTTAGATGGTACTGCAGACCATTATCCTAAGTAAAGCATCTAATGGATGGAGAAACAAAAACCACATGTGCTCACTATAAACCTGGAACTAACTGGTGAGCACAAATGTGCATAGAGGGTAGTAAAACTCAACAGAAACCAAGCAGGGGGAGCAGGAAGGAGAGGATGGGTGAAAACCTACCTAACAGGTACAGTGAACACGATCAGGGTGACAGGCACACTTCTAATCCTGACTCAAGCATCCTTGTCACCAAAAACATTTGTACACCCATAATTCTTTGAAATAAAAAAGAATTAAAATAGAAGTGTAAAATTGTGTGAGCTTGATTCCATTGTTCTTTCTACATACGAACAATAAACCCTCTGGGTCTCTCTCACTCTCTGTAGAGGCATGCTACATAAGGGAAAACATGGTCAGGACTCCTTTTCTATAAGAAGTGTGATAGTTAATTAAGTGTAATCTATTACTAGGTACCAGTAGCAAAAAATGTTAATTTGAGTCAGAGGTTCTCAGGTTTCACAAGAACTAGATAGCCTCCTCGATCTCCTCTTTCACAGATTCTGACTCAATAGAATAAAATGAAAGTCTGTGAGCTACAGATGAAGAAACATCAATTTAATAATTGTCTTTCAGTATTTGAAAAACGTAAAGCCAAAGATATGTGAAAACAGGTGAATGTTCTTAAATTTAAACAAATATCACTTGTTAATAGAAGGTAAGTTTCTCAAAATAAATACCTCTTTAGTGAGATCATAATACATATTTAAATTAATTAATACTATGTGAATAAATTAAAACATTGAGTCTGGTTAACATGAGTAAAATGACTTTAATTGAATGTATTTTGGTCATTTCCAATACAATGCCACAAATATTTCACTGATGAGAGTTTGATGTCTAATAGCTCCAACTTGAGAAACCATCTAAATTCACAGAAGCAAGATTGCACAAAGGAAATTATAAGGCTTGCAGAAAGGAAACATACATAGAATGACAAAATCATTCTTTTCATATCCAGGCAGCACCATTAAAGGCCAAGGCACACTAAACCCATAAAGACATGACCATTTAAAGTTGTTTCATACCTTATGGAACTATCGGTCTGAAAAATGAGATCACACATTTGAGTTAGTGTTGGGTTCTTATTCCCGGGTTCTTATCCTCTGTTACATTGATAATTTACCTACCTAAGCTGGCTTTCTATTTTCCCTACAGAGAGAGGAGTTTTCAGCAGTTCAAAAGAAAAGTCTTTCCAGGGAAAGATGATATTTTATGTAGTGATTTCCCTGCATCTGATTGTGTACGTCTTGTTTTGTCTTTGAAACATGCCAAGAGATATATGTAAGCTGTCTGGCACTTAAGGCTTTTACAACCTGTGTTGTTTCAAATCCATAGCAAAGCAACTTTAAGTATTTGGAGTAGCGACCTCTTATGCCTGCTATTTCTTTCTCTAGGCAGAGGGGCCCATCAGACACTATTAGCCCTATCTATAGATGTTTAGATGTAAACCACTGTCTCAATGGAGACATGGACTAGTAATGGACTAGTAAAACTACTCCAAGCTGCTCATTTCCTGAAAGTAAAATATTAACGGTCTATCGTGTACTATGATAGATGAAGCCCATTAGATAAAGAAAAAGTTCATTTCATTGGTTGAAAAATAATTAATCATTAAGAAAGTGATTAGCCTTATTTTTTCCCTCATATTTGGAAGGATCTCTTATCTTGAACTACGGAAGGAGCATTAGGAGATAGCTGAGTGCTAAAACCACGGAGGCCTGAGAGGATATGATGGTAACTTTGGGGTTTGTGTCCTAAACCAGTTCTCTAACTTTAAAAGTGACAGTAAGAGTAAAGGGATTTAAGATGTGTTCTGAATTTCTTGTAGGAATATCTACACAAAGTCAGTTTCTGCTTGACAATGTGGCAATTTTAGCAACTTCTTAAGGCATCTCCATTTGTACCATCATGTTTTGGTAACCTAGTTAAAAGCCTCTCCAGGCCAGAAGGATGTCACTTAAGGGGAAGAAGAGAGAGAGAGAGAGAGAGAGAGAGAGAGAGAGAGAGAGAGATCTCCACTTTTTAGAAGATATTATTTTCTTTTGGAAACAAAATTTTCTGTTTACCTGTAATAAAAGTGTAATGGTACAGTTCAAATATGTTCCTATCAACCTCAATTTCTGGCAGTCATCCAGGAAGAACTGCAGTAGGGCCCATTATAATTATAAAACAAAAACAAACAAAAAACCAATTCTCCCAGCCGTTTCTGATACAGAATGATTTGAAGATGTATGTATTCGCAGAGTCCAAAAGTCAAAATATAACCAAAATGTAACTATTCTTCATATATTGTTTGATGTTTTATCAGTGGTAATGAGACCTTTTTACCTACATATAGAACATAAGTAAATTATAGTGCCGGTCTTGGGACACAGCATACTACTATTTCATGTTTAGAAAGCTGGGTTCAGATGTTATGCTTCTACTTACTAGCTATATAACTTTAGAAAACATTTAATTTCTCTGACTTTATCTTCTTGTCTGAACAATGGAACTAATAACTACCTCATAAGGTTGTTTGAATAATTAAAAGGGATAATGTAAGGAAGGTACTAACTTATAGTTGATGCTCTCTTACAATTTTCATATACCTGTCATTTTCCTCTTACTTCCCTATTTTAATACAGAAATCTGAATACTATGGTTCAAACCATGTTCCCTGAAACATATAATTACAAAAAGCAAAATCAAGGCTACCACTAGCCTAAAAATTAGAAATTTGGTAAACGTTCCTTCTGTCATAACCATTCAGTTATTACATTACACATAGCTTTTTCAGTACCCTATGTGTCCATGACTACGATTTCTATCCCAACACTTAAGACTTCCATTAACAAATGCAGCAGAAACAATGATGCTAACTTTAATGTTCAACCAGGGCAGTAGCAAAAAGTCAGAATTCCTATCCCTTTATTTTCTGGAAATTGTGCCTTGTAGCATCCTAAAATGTCATCGTATAGGTAGTTGCCTATCTAAGTACATAAGACTAACTTTGAACCTGTATACAACTAAATTTGTCTTTAGATCTAATCTGGCCTGATCTTGTTCTGATAGGCTGAAACCAGATGAAAAATGATGAAGAGGGCTGACTGTATGACTGTAGATTTGTGGGTGGCTATAGCTTGTCGCATCTTGGGGTGCTGGGATGCAGGTTGCTTGTACGTAAAGAAAGAAATTCACCTGAAATAGTGTGTAAATGGACTGGTCAAAAATCCTAGAATCCTAAGATTTCAAGCCCAGTAGTTCTCATTTATTTATTGACACAGCCAAAATCGTAGCTGTTTCTTTGTTACTCCTAAAATAAATAAAGAAATAAACAGAAAGATGAAAGGACTTCTGGAATCCTTCTATACTTTTCTGAGCTCACTAGTTTAAACAGCCTAGCCTTCTCATCTGTAGATTAGACATCCTCTTGCAGAAGTTGCCTCTGTCTCCTGAGGTTTAACTAAAAATTATAAGAGTTGCCATCGAGGCTTTCGACTTTGCCTGTCGCCCTTTGGTGTTGTTACTGTTTTCGTTATCTAAAGTTTCAAAGATAAAACTGAAAGACATGTCTCTAGAGCTTTTGATCTTAGCATTCCAACAAAATATTAGTAAATTGCTTAGTCATTCCTGGGGCGTAGTAATAGCACAGATGTAGTCACCATGACTAGAATCATTTAATGACAAAATATTGTAGATGCTAAGAAAATGTAAGATGTCTCATCTCGAAGTGGTATCTTCATGATGACAACATTATTAAAACATGAACAGTTTTGTTTTGTTTTGCTGGTATATGCATGTGTGTGTACAGATGTGTTTTACTAGGGAGAATGCGTAGGTGATATGTGAGAAGAAAGTCTGCTGATTAAGGGGCCATACCTTGTACCAAATGAACAGTCTACCTGGTCCTCCCTATCTACTCCTCATATTCCAACTTAGCCAGTTGACATGATAGACATAGCTCAAGATAATAATAGGTTTCCCATTGGTCTTCCACTGTGATGTATTCAAAATTCACCTTCCCAGATCCCATTTAATAGCCCAAATGAAGACATATATACATACAGGAAGGAAGTTCTACTGCTGTTTTAAAAAACAAATAAAATTAAATGAAAAGAAATTATTAAAATAATATTTTTCTAGAATAAACCTATAATGCAGGGGAATCTGAGTCAGAGGAGCTACAGTAACCTTAATGCCACTGTGCTGGGCCTATCAATTACACACGTATGGCCCTCCAGCCTACCTGCTGTTTGCTAACCCTGAGCAGGAGACACATATGTGCCACAACTGGTAGGCAGATCAGAGCTGAAGGCAGAGCCTGATCAGATTTTGTTACAAGGGAGTGTTTCCTGGAGCAAATTCACCTCTACAGCACACATCAAGTCTTTACATTTTATAAGGCAAAATTTGAAATTTTCTGGAACACTCAGGCATGAGACCAGAAGACAATGAAGTTATTCATTACTTTTGGCACGAATCAATCTGTTCCTGGAAGAATCTGAAATTGTCATTGACCCTAAAACATTTTCTGCTTAAAAAAACATACATCTATGTAAGTCAATGTTTCTTTTTGTACTTCTGTATTCTATCCCAAACTCAGCCACAAAAGTAAACTTTTGGCAAAAATGGTTTAGGTTCAGCAAAATACCAAATAGGATTTGCCAACAATTATTTTACATTTTAAACCTCTGCCTAATCTTAGCAAAACACAACTCATGTGTCTCTAATTCATTTATACTTAATGAGATGAAATATTTTGTCAGTGGTCTGCTGTTCAAAAATGTCTTGAATAGGTTTCTTTTCTCCTTGTTTTTCATGTCGCTACTGATCTGAATCCAAAAACCTTATTTTCTAACTAGTGACATTCAAATAGTAAGATATTTCTTTTGGTTTAAAAGCTGGTAAAATGTGCACCCCAGTTTCTCACTTTTTTATCGAAGTATTTATGACCTGGTCATTTCAATATAGTTTTCAAACACTTAACAAAAATCTTCCTAAATTACATCATTTTCTTTTGATATTAGAACAGAAAAAAAGAACTCTGAATATAGAAAAGCACATCCCAGTTCATGTCATAATAAAGATTAACTAATCACCACATTGCTCTTTTCCCTATTTGACTCTACTTTAGATAATTTAATGTAGATTAACACAGTCTCTTTTTCTGTAAGCAGTGTCCAAACCATGTTGTGTCTTCTCCCATATTAAATAGTGATATAAATGACTGAATGTAAAAGAGTTGGCTTTTCCTGACCACCCCTCTCACCACAATCATACACATCCAGTCCCTATTTTCCATTTATGATTTTCTTTAGAAAATAATTGAACACGTCTATTGCAATTCTGGAAACAAGAAAAGATGTAAATTATGATGAAAGTCAGACATGTTGATGACAATCTGCAGCCTGATACACTTAAAAATACTGCGCAACGTGCACAGGAAATTTCATGAAATAAAAAACCCATAAAAGAGTTATACGAGAAGAACAACCACAGACCTACAGAGTCGACACGCTCAACCATGGTGACAGAGACTGTTTTCCAGCGAAGTAGTTTCCCTAACCTCAATCTTTATGTTTGATGGACTGAACCCATGTCAGAAAAAAATTTTCTCTCTAAACTGAATTTCTCATATTGTTTCTTAAATCTATTTTACCTCATCAGGTCATCTCTAAACATTCAGTCAACTGTGTTCCAAGCTCTCCTACAGTAACATGTTGTGTACCTGATAAATGTCAAACAGCCCAGGAAGGATGTGGAAAAATGAGACATTTAGAATTGCTCCATGATGGAATTGACTAGAGAGTGGAGCGCAGCTTATTTGGTAATCACATACATGGACAATGGAGCCCGGTGGCCAGGGTTTAAACTTCACTCTGCTATTTACTACATATTCTCCTTGGGTATGTTGCCTAACCTCTCTGTGCCTCAATATACCTCAAATAAAAGAGAGATTACAAATAGTAATTATTGATGCTTTATGCAGCTCTTCTAGAATTAGATAAGCTAATACCTGTAATGTAAATAGACGCCCTCTTACAACCAGCTCATTCATTTCTATCTCTATGTCTTCCCAGAGCCCACTGCCTGCATCTTTGTCAATACTTGCCCAGCTAAATCTTTAAAACCAGGCTACCTATCTAACTCCTCCTGGAAGAGCTCCAAGATTAATTCAATTTGATGCCAATTTCTTCTACTCAATCTTACCTCAGGACTTGAGTAGTGATTAAGCTATTTTTATGGGGATTTATGGTTTTGAAGTTTTTTCATCACTTTATATGTCTGATTTCTATCTCTACAATTAGAAAGCCAGCTCTTGAGAGCAGAACTATTTTGTATTTCTAGTGTTTTTTGTTCCACTCTAAATCTCCTTATCTTTACCACACATACGCACATACTGCAATGTCCAAAATAATTTCCTTGGTTCATTCATTTCTTTAACTAAGAAATAAATATCAACAAAAATTTTTAATTTAAAATTAAAAGTTTTTTCTTAACACATAACGATTGTACATATTTATGCAGTACGTGTGATATTTGGATACAAGTATACAATATAAAGTGATCAAATCAGGGTAAAACCTGAAACATTTATCCTTTCTTTATGTTGGGAACATTCCAAATCTTCTCTTCTAGCTATTTTGAAATATACAATAAATTATCGCTAACTATAGTCATCTTATTGTGCTATCAAACACTAGAACTTATTTCTTCTAACTGCATCTTTCTACCTATTAACCAACACCGCTTCATCCCCTGCTCCCACTAACCGTACCAGCCTCTGATAACCACCATTCTATTCACTACTACATGAGATCAGTTTTTTTTTTAGCTCCCTCATATGAGTGAGGACATGTAATACTCATCTCTCTAGATACATATAACATAAAATTTACTATCTTAGCCATTTTTCAGTGTATAGTTCAGTAGTGTTAAGTATATTCACCTTGTGTAACTGATCTCCATTTATCGAAATTGAAACTCTATATCCATTAACAATTTCCCATTTCTTCCTCCTCCCAGTCCCTGGCAACCTCCATTTGACTGTCTGTCTCTATGAGTTTGACTACTCTAGATACCTCATATAAGTGGAATCACACAGTATTTGTCTTCTTGTGACTAGCTTATTTTACTTAGCATAATGTCCTCAAGGTTTATCCATGTTGTGGCAGGTGTTGGAAAATTCTTTCTTTTTAAGGCTGAATAATATTCCAAGTGTACATATATACCACATTTTGTTTACCCATTTACCTATTGATAGACACTTGGGTTGTTGCCACATTTTGGCTATTGCGAATAATGCTGCAATGAACATTGGTGTACAAATATATATTTGGGACTCTGCTTTCAATTCTCTTGAATTATATACCTGGAAGTGAAATTGCTACAAAAGAGTTTTGATATCTAATAAATATGAGTATTTTCACTGCTGTTAAAGAAATGACTGATACTTCATTAATTTCATAATTAGTTATTGAATGCCAACCATTATGCTAAGCACTGAGGATGTAAAGGTCAATAGAATGTGGTCCTTATCCTTAGGAAGCTCACTCATATGATTTCAACTTCATGTTGTATAAACAGTAGTTAAAGTGAATGTGAGTCCCAAGAGAAATCAGCAAAGGTTTCATAGAAAAGATGGCCTTTGAGCTAGTTCTCAGGTCATAAGCAGAATTTTGCTAGGTACAGGATCAAGGGAAGGCATCCTAGGGAAAAGAAACAACCAGTACAGAGATGCAAGTGATGGAAAGCACAGCATGTTGGGGGAATCACGAAGTTGGCGTGGCTATAGCATAGGCTGCCAGGCAGGAACTAGGTTGAGGCCAGATTTAAATCTGACTATGAAGGACACTGAATGACAGAAAAATGAGTTAAAATTGAACTTCTAGACAAAGTCATTCCAAGAGAGGTCTGTTAGGAAAAAGTGCTAATGTGAATTAAGGTTAACAGTGGATAGTAGGGAAGATCGGTGCCAGAGACAACAGATAAGGGGCCACTGAAAAAGTGGAGGCAAGAGATAATGAGGGCCATCTTTTTGTTTAGTTATTTTTGGTAAAAATGAGTAATGAAAAAGGTGCAGAGGCAGAAAACCAGAGACTAAACCTTTGCTTTTCCCTTATTAGCTGTCACTTAACCTCTCTGAGCTGTGGGATCCTATCTATAAAATATGAGCAACAATACCCAGAGGATTATGAAGATTGAGCAAAGTGATGCATATGAATGTGCTTTGTAAACTGCCACATTCTGTACAAATGTAAAGTGATATCAATATTATCGCTATATACTCATCATCCTGATAATTTATTCAAAACACAGTGCATTATTTTAAATGTATTTCCCAACTAATAAGTTATCCTATTTTCACTAATAACCCAAGGTTGAATAAATCAAACCTCATTAAACAGAAGTCAATTCTTTCCAGTCCCTTGCATTTAAAATTAATGATGTAAAATGGTGAGGTAGAAAAGAAAATGGAGCTGACTAATCATTTCTTATCTACTTGGATTCATTTTTGCCCGTGTTTTCTCCAAGTTACTTGACCTTTACTATCAGTAAGGACTATCAGCAAGGACTACAAGTTCTGAAAAAGTTCTTCTCTATAACCTTTCAGTTTTTCTCAGCCACATAGACACAAAGACAGAAATATAGAACATTTGTCAAGATGATTTGATATTGTGCAGATGGGCATTATATAAATGTGGATACTGTTGGGATATTTAAAGTACTGTGGATGAAAAGGAGGACATTTTAGTTTTGAACTGACATAGACTCTAGACACAATGATGATAATAGGAGTTAGCAAGACTGTCCATTTATTCCATGCTTTAGCAGCCCTGAGTTGTACATTTCCTAGCTACACCATGAGAGGAAGGCATGGCAATCCTTAAAGGTGCTTTTTCCCCCTGAGAAGAGACAGAAAGAAAATAGCAATTATTTTTGAATTTAGAAAAAATTTGCTAAGAATTTGACTTGGAAAAGTAAAAATGGAATTGTGAATACTCTTCCTCTCACATGTGAAGAATCAGGAGGATAATTGTTAGAATGATCTGGAGGGAAATTTTTAACTAAGCAAAAGAGTTACAGGTCAGTTAGAAAGTAAGTAATAGGTTGTTTGCCTGGACTTGGTCATGTGTCAATATTTCTGGCACATATAGTTTGAGTAAGACAGTAATCCTTGATATACAGAGTAAATTGCTTAGCATTTCAAATATCCCTTCAATTTGGGGGAGTAGGTGGTGATGAAGTTTAAAAGGTGGCATGTTGTATCTTGTATTCAGATATGGCCGCAGTGTGTAGTTATCTGTTTAGCATTAGAATCCTGGATGGATTTCTTTTCCTGGCTCTGTCTCTGATTTAGGAGAGCTGCCACCTAGGATGCCATCTACTCCATATCAAAAATTATCCTTCTTTATAAGCTTTGGTTATGGTTAAAAAAATTAAAAAAAAAATTATCCTTCTTTTTGGTTTCCCTTGCCATAACAGTATAATATTTTTCTTTCAAATACTGTAAGTCAATTGTCAATTTTTATCTCCAAATAATAACTGGTATTTTATTTGCAATTTTTACCCTCATTATTTCCAGAATGGATCTGAGTCAGAATTACAGTAACATTTTAATGTACATCTTAGTGATTTGTATATTTGTACATATACTGATTGCTTTTTCTTGCAGTATCTCTAACTAGCTATAAGGATATTTCCTTCCTCTCTCCTGTTGTCCAGCTCTTTGGCCATGTCAAGTTGGTTTCTACAGTTAGAAGAAACTAACAACAGTGACATAAATACCTTATCTATCAAAAAACAGACTAATTTGATGGACTAAATCCCAGTGAGCTAATTCAAACATTTTTTCCCCGAAGTTATAAATTAAAAATTAAGCAGACCATTACAAGCCAATACAGGTGTGCTATTCAAGCCCAAGCAAAACCCAAAACTCAGGTGCAGCCAGCAGGCAAGGGAGTGATAAATAAGAGACTGTGCATAAGAGCTTCTACTACAGTCAACAGGACATCTTAAACAACAACCTTACACTAAGACACACCAAGATAGATATAGATAGATAGATAGATAGATAGATAGATAGATAGATAGATAGATAGATAGATATTGAAAGACATAAATAGATAGATAGATAGATGAATGAATGGGTAAGTGATATCAGGCACCTAGATGTGAATCAGTAGACGGGGAAATAAAAAAGTGTATTTTCTTTAAGTCATGTCATGCTTCTAACAGTTTCAAATATCTTAATTGGTTTCTTTATAATTTTCTATAGCAGATAAAATCAGCTGGATGATACACAGAAAAATAAGAAAGAATCTTCATGGATACATTTTGCTTTGCTTTAAAGAGGCCAGATAGTCATCATAATAATATTCCCCTCTAAGGTCCTATGAGGCAGGTTCACTTTGCCCTGGTTACTAACCTGTCTGAGTACAATCAGAAAGAACACGCACATACACAGCAAACTACATGAAGTGGGTTTATTTCTTACAGATAGGCAACAACGGACAAGAGAAACCTAGAATCCAGGGTGAGCTGGTCCCCCGAGGATCAGAAAAGATGCCCAGGGCACAGGGAGTCTTGTCTGCAGGTTCCCCACTTTCATGGCAGCTGAGGGACCTTGGAAAGCAGACCACCTGGGTTTTATACCCTGGGCCAACATGATTCACTGGGCTAAAGTGTTGAAAAGGACAGTCTGCCTCTTGGCATGAGGAGGAGGGACGCTAGTACAGAGCCTGGGCTGTTCCAGTCAGTCTCTCCCTATCTCAGGACATTGCAACTCAGCACATTCTACAGTTATCCTGAGAACTACAAGCAAAAGAGGGGGAAAAATGGGTCAGTCCAAGGCACCCACAGAACTGTCCTACAGCTCCTGTTTCTTAAATGGAGATGAAAAGAAGACCACAGGTGCACCACAATTCACATAAGATGCTTGGTCACCTGTAGGGAGGAGACTGCTTCCCAGACTGGCAGGAAAGCACATGCTTTTGTCATTTTTGGTTGTCCAGCCTCCAACCCTGCTTGATTCCCCCTTTTAGGAGAGGACCCCATCCGCCTGTATGTAGTTGTGGGAATTGGTACCCACCACATTTCATAGGAGGTGAGGGGTCCAGACCACCCTCTCCCTGCCTCCGCACAGTCAAGGAGTGGTGCCTGATTTAGCAGATCAGACACATGGAAAGGGAGTTTGAGCTGTTCAATGAGGAGGACCAACCCCTTCCTGCTGCCGACTCTGCCTCGGTTCCTGGTTCCCAGCCCTCCAGAGTTCCTCTGTTCTTGCTTGCTTTTCCAGCCATATCCTCCAGATTTCCACTAACTTGCTAGCCTGTTTAGCTTTCTGGGAAGGAATTTGAGCCAAATTCCCTTTGGACTCAAAATAAACAGAATCAGTTTCTGATGCTTGAAGCCACAGACCCTGAGTGATGTAGTAAAGTCAACACACTGGAATCTCTCTTGTAGTGGTGTTTGGCTATGCAAATCCCTTATCGTAAGTGTGATGTGAACTCACGTTGGGAGAATTCTCTCTGGCACTAGGTAAGTGACCTCTACTCTACTGAGATCCATTAGATTTGACAATCAGGAAACAAGCACTAGGGGGTCTTAGATATAACATGGGCACAGTGCTGCAGGAAATGCTAAAATACAAGATAGATTCCACTGGTAACCCAGTGGATAGAATGACCCACTGTTATCCTCACCTCTAGGACAGGACAGACATATGGATAACCTTCAAATCGTAGGATGTATAAAAATCACTTTGGAAGCTTATCATCCTTTCAGAAATACCAATCTAAGTGGTATGATTTGAGTCCCACTTGACAAAGAATCTTCCTTTTTTACTTTCCAAGTTTCTTAAAATTTCTATCAGACTTTTTTTTGAAGAGAGGGATAAACATTGTCTATAAAAGGACTCTATTGCCTAGGAAATAAAACAAATCAATATACATGTAACAAATGTAACAAATCAATGTAACAAATCAAAAAACCGACAGTACAGTATTACATCAAAAGTGCACTTAGCCTTCTAGGATTCAATTTTGTAGGCTTAGAAAAAGAAAATAAAACAAGTGGAGAGAAAAACTATTAACAATGTAAGCGATCCTGTCTGAGTTCTATAGAAGAGGGCATGTGTCCTTGGTCAGCCTCAGTTTCACTGCACCTCTCAAAGTGACCACCTCACTAAGCTGCAGGTGATTCTAGTGTCCATAGATATGTACATTTCTAACAACATGCACCCAAAACATGAATCAATTCCTGTATCAGGTACAACCAAACAGCAACAACCTCTTTCAAGCTGTCAGAAAAAATACAATATTGTATTTATTAAGAGACTTTCTTAAGAATCTTCCAAGGTAATTTCGTTAGCAGTAAGTTTCAACTATATACTAACCTCAAGGGGAACTTGATCCCCAACTTAGAAAACTCTGCTCCAGGAGCATCCAGCATTTAGAGAGGCTGTGTAGTGTTAATGTCTAACAGGACTCAAATGTCTCCACTCTGGAGCCAGATTGAATGAGTTCAAATTCTGGCTATCGCATTCATTAACTATTGTGACTTTGGGAATGTTGCTTATTTCTCCATGTCTCAGCTTCCTCACCTGCAAAATAATAGTTTCTCCTGCATGAGAAGGGATTCCAGGTTATGGAGTGTTAAAACCACTTATAAAACTTGATGTGGATAAAGAAGGATAGAATCCCTTCCATTCCTTTCTTCATTTCCAAAGCCAGAATCCTGTGATATTAATATTTAGCATACTTGACTAATGTTGCTGTGTCAAAATTCAAGCAATACTACAAAAAACATCTGCCTTGCTTTCATTTGGCTACCTCTGTGGCTGAAAGCAATACCACAATCCCAAGATTCCATATGTGAGCTGAAAATTCCAGCCAAGTCTTCTAGTTACCCAATTATCATAGTAGGAGCCATGAGTTAGGTTAAAATGGAGAGTATTCCCTGATCATCAATTTAGGTTAGGTGCACCAGTCATCCATTCTAAAGGCATCCTGTAATTATTCATTGCAATATTTATCACAGTGTAATTTAAATAATGATTTAATGTCTACTGCCCTTCTGTCCATGCCATTACCCAGTGTCCATCTCCCAGAATGTAATCTCCATGAGGATTCACCCAGACCTGTATTCCCAGTGTTTAACATAGTGGTTTGGGAAAAGCAGGCACTCAATAAATTTTTACTGAATGAATGAATGTGTGAATGGCAATACTAATACATGTATAGATTTGAGATATTTTCTATTCTTAAAGTAGAGGCTATGAGTAGTGAATGGGACTGATATCCATTTCTATACTATCAGTTTTAAAGTCAATTATTTGCTTCACCATACTAAGTGTTCACTCAATTCACCTGAATTTAACAAACACTTCTTGAGTACTACCATATGCGACAGTGCTCAGGATACAGAGATGCTCTTATGGGTTCACGCTTCTCCACCTCCTCTTTCCCCATCCAAACACATAGGTGGGAAAATTTCATATTATTCTTTCATTAAACAAGCATTTGTTGAGTTATTGCTGTATACTCTGTTAAATATCTCTAGCTCTATGTTTGTTCCTTGTGCCTTCTTGTAATGGTATATACAGGTATACTTGCTCTCTTATGTATCATGTGACTTTGTGGATAACTATTTATTTGCTGTATGGGTAACAAATGGGTCCTCCTGGGTGAGTCACCTTTGTCGGCAGTAATGATATATTCTTGTTGTGTATAGACCAGGCAATATTGCAGTTAAAAATCTTAAAATATTAGTTATTCATGTTTAGTTCTTAGCCTCACAAGTTCTTTGCAAATCCAGTGGCTCTCCAGAAAAGCACTCTTCAAGGATCCCATCATTTCCATCTTGTGGCTCTGCTGTCTCAACATTTAACTTGCAAGGTTGCCTGGGCAGGGTAACAGAAACAGTGGAATACTCACACTATTCTTTCACTCTTTGGCCCACAGTGACATTACACTTATGGTCCACTGATCAGAAAAAGTCACATGACGCTACCTAACTAACTGCAATGGATCCAGGAAGGAGCAGAGAACCAGATACGGCTAAGTGCTAAGTCTCTACCACACTGTTCTATTGCCTTTTTGTCAGGAGCAATTCAGAGTAAACTGTGAGATAATCATAGACCGCTAAAGCTGGACTAGCTATTAGAGAGCATCTTCCATTCTCCTATTTTGCACCAGAAAGAGACTGAGGCTAAAAGGACACCCACGATTTCAGAACTAGTTAGAGGCAACAGAGTAACTAGAAATTAGGTGTCCAGTATCCCTAGCCAGTGAGAATAACAGCGGCATGACAATGCCTCTCGCGACACAGTCCTCAGTCATTCCACGTGACCACCTCATCAGTAGGAGGCAGCAGAATCAAATAAAAACAGAGCCTTTATGGGGTCAACCAGAGCCAAGTGTTTCATATCAGTTGATTAAATGGAGTAAGAGCCTTCTATCTAATTTCAGTAGAAATTCCAGTTCCTTGAGCTTTCTATTTTCAATGCAGTATATTATTTGCAATGAGAAATTCAGTAGGCAGGAACTGAATTTTGTTGAGCCCTGAGGCCTGGATTTTAAATTTTTATTAAGTATGTATGTTGCCCTCCCACATCAAGCACAGATAGTTAAATCCTGGTTTGGAAAATTTGCTGGCATTTGTTGGGCATATATGAACTGAACTGTATCCTGTAGCACAGTGAGTTTGATTTATATAGGTTATTCTCCTCTATTTATAATTGTTAGTGATGTTGAAAATAGATTTAAAATTTAGAAGTTTAATTTCCCATACTAGCTGAAAACACATTTGGTAGAGGGGAAGTTTTTAAAGAGAAAATTCTTAAAATTGCCTGACATGGGGTTCAGTTCATAGGAGGCCAAAACATACAGAATTGTTTGTCTCTCTTCTTTCTTCACAGTGCCTTCTTTTCATGTTTCTATATCAAATATGCTTCTCTACTCAAGGGCTCTCTGCACACTGACATCAGAGGTGACAGAAGAAGGTGATAGTGGCAACTATCTTCTTGACGGGAGATAGGATCTCTCGGACTTGACATCAGCCAAACCCCAAAGTACCCCCGTGGTGTGTATACACTCAGATGCGCTTATAGAGCCTTCTAGAGACACAGCAGCCAGAAGCACAACTTTAGGCCATTTCAAGTGCCACTCAGCAGCCACCTCTGGACATTTCCTAGGAAACGTCCTTCTGTCCTCAGGAGCTCCCTCAGCCAGCCTCTCCCATCCCTCCTAGCAGCCTGAATAGCTCTGACACCATTCCATTTTCTCTAAGTCACCCCACATTAGCAAAAAATTAAATAAATAAAAAAGATGAAGAAGAAAAATAAATTAACATTAGGATTAGATCTCAGCTTCTTCCTCCTTTAAATTCTGCTTCTTTAGCCTAGTACCCTCCAGCTGTGCATAGAGATCAGTGACTTTTTCAGATCCAATGCCAACATCAGACTGCAAATTGGCTGGCAAGCAGTGCCAAGAGACCAAGCAATTGGCAGGTACCCTCTGATGAATGTATACCTCCCTCCCTTCTCTATAAACCAATTAGCTTCTTGAGCTGGCATGACTCTCACCAGTCCGAGCCAATGCCCAAAGTGGGCATTCTGGCATGCAACTCAATATGCTCCTGCTTAGCCAAAGGACAGCTACAAATAGACTTTTATCACAATGTTATATGAATTAATTGGGAGTAGAACAGGTACAATTTATCAGAGTAACTAAATCACATTTAAGAGACTATCTCTTCACTTAGAGCCCACAGAGGCACAGCATTTGTCTGTGAAACACGATATTCATTCTTGATGACATTTACCTGTTACCAGGTACTAAATTACTAGAACCTTGGTCCAGTCATTGAACCTTCCTGGGCTCTAGCATTCTGAGCTACAGAGTGCGGATCCTAATGTACTTGTGTTTCTTTGTCACATGATATCAGAGTGACACATAGTTCTAAAAATGCTTTCAGCAATTATAAAATAATATACAATAATTATAAGCTCATTCACATCTGAAACTAATTTGGAATATTACTGCATCAGTTAGGATTAAGTTTGGCTGTCTGTGACAGAGAACCTAAAATAACAGGCACTTATACATGAAATAAGTTCACATTTGTCCAATAAAGTTTAAAGAAATGAAGTCTGGTGCTAGGAAGTTTCCTCCAGCAAGGCATCCAGATTTCCTCCAGTCTGACATCCCTGAGGCGGAGCCCACATCCTCATTGACCAAGATGGCCCCTGGCCCTCTAGTCCTCACATCTGTGTTTCTGATACCAGTAAAGAGGAAAGGAACAAAAAGAAAGAAGGGAAAAGGGATATATGCCACCTAGCTTTTAAGATAATGTCTTGAAAACTGCCATGCAACATTTCCACTTACATATCACTGACCAAAATTTACTTAAATGTTACACTTAGCAGCAAGGGAGGGTAGAAATGTCCCTTCCAGACACCCATGTGTCCTGCTAAAAAAATCAAAGGAGTGTGAGTTTTAGGATTGGCAACCAGCAGTTTCTGCTTCACCTAATAAAATTAAACATACACATAACCTAATGATCCAGCGAGTCTATATGTAGTTATATGCTTTAAAGAAACTCTTTCACATGGCTGGACAGAAAAATGTAAAGAGGTTTTCATTGTGGTGCTGTTTGAAAGAGTAAAACTGCCTATAAGGAGGGGAATGAATAATTAAACTGTGGTTTATTCTTACTATAAAACATAGTATATCAGCATACATGAGTTAAAATAATTAATTTCATTTACATAAGTCAACCTAGGTATACCTCAAACAACTTTGAATGGAAAACAGCAAATTACAAAAACACTATGAAGTATGACATTATTTATGAAACTTTTAAAAATACATAGAGCAATACTATCTTTATGGATACAATTATATAGAGAGAAAATGTTTACAATATGTCTGGATGACAGATCACATGTACAACAGTGGACCCATAAGATTAAAAAACCGTATTTTTGCTATACCTCTTCTCCATTTAGGTATGTTTAGTTCTACAAAACTTACCATTGTGTTGTGCTTGCCTGCAGTATTCAACACAGTAATGTGCTGCACAGGTTTGTAGCCTAGGATTAACAGGCTATACCATATAGGTATAGGTATGTAGTAGGCTATGCCATCTAGATTTGTGTAAGTACACTCTATGATGTTCACACAAGGACAAAATTGCTTAACCATGCATTTCTCAGAATGTATTCCATTTTTAAGCAACACATGACTGTAATTATAGAAAATTAGGCAAAATACAGGGTGGTCTTATTGGCTGTCATTGTAATTTCCTATTGCATTGCTACTGGAGCAATGAGGGCAGATACTAGCTGAGTAAACAGAACAAATAGTGAAGATCCACCCAAAAAAGTAGTCTGTGTATACTGACTTGCAAAGGTTATTTGCAAGGAACTTCCGGACAACAATCTTCCGGAAGCTTCTCTGAACAAAAGGAAACGAGCAACAACAGGATCTGGTTCTGACCCATCGCTCAAACCTCATCTCCCGCCACTCATGACTTCATTCTCCAAGTCTGGTGATGCTGATTGTCTTTTTGAAGCCTCAGTCATTCCAAAATCATTGTCATCTTAGGGCTTTAAACTTGCTGTGTTCTCCGACCTAGCGAACTTTTCCCCTGGTGGCCTCCTTGTCTACATTCAAGGCTCAGTTTAAAAGATGGCTCCTCAGGAAGGTCACCCAGGAACACCTTAGCTAAAATTGATCCCCCAACTCCTACCCCATCACTATCTATTCAATTACCATGTTTTTATTTTTACTTTCTTCACATTATTGCTATAAAATTATTCTAACAATTTGTTTACATTGTATTCTCCCACAAAACATAAGCTCTATGTGGGGAAGTATTAATACCTTATCCATTTTGTTTGCTGCTGTGTTGGCAGGGTCTACAACAGTACTTGGTACTACTGGCTCTCAGTGAGTAGTTACTGAATGAATAAGTAATATCAGCAAATATTACGATCTTTAAAAGCTGGGGAGGAGAGCTTAGAGGGTTCTTGGTTGGTTAGAGTAATTAATGGCCTCAGATGCAAATAGTCTCAAAAAACCACTAGTTTTTGTTTTTTTATTTTAATAGACTTTGTTTTTTAGAGTAGTTCTAGGTTTACAGAAAAATTACATAGAAAGTTCAGAGTTGCCATATACATCCCCTTTCTGTCCTCCAGCACACATTTCCCCTACTATTAACATCTTGTACTAGTGTGATTCATTTGTTATAACACACATTGCTAGTAACTCCATAGCTTACATCAAGGTTTACTCTTTTGTACAATTCTAGGGGTTGTGACAAATGGGTAATGTCATGTATCCACCATTATAGTATCATACAAAATACTTTTTCCACCCTAAAAAATCTGTATTCCACCCCTATTTCTCTCTCTCTCCCTACCCCCTAGTGCCTAAAAACCACTGAACTTTTTACTGTCTCTATAGTTTTGTCTTTTCTAGAATGTTACATGGTTGGAATCATATAGTATATAGCTTTTTTACATTGGCTTCTTTCCCTTAGCAATATGAATGAAAGATTTATCCATGTATGTTCACATCTTGATAGCTCATTGCTTTTTATCATTGAATAATATTTCATTGTCTATATGTATCACAGTTCGTTTATCCATTCACCTGTTGAAAGACATCCTGGTTGCTTCCAATTTGGGGCAAGGATGAGTAAACCTGCTATAAACATTTGGGTGCAGGTTTTTGTATGTACATAAATTTTCAACTCCTTTGGGTAATTACATAGCAACCTGATTTCTGGATTACGATAAATCTATGTTTGTAAGAAACTGCCAAACTGTTTTCCAAAGTGGCTGTATATTTTACATTCCCACCGGTAGTGAATGAGAGTTCTTCTTGCTCTATATCCTCGTCAGCATTTGATGTCGCTGTTTTGGATTTTTGCCATTCCAATAGGTGTGTGGTGGTATCTCACTGTTGTTTTAATTTGCAATTCCCTAGTGACATACAGTATTGAGCATCTTTCATATGCTTATGTTCTACCTTTAAATCTTTGCTGAGGTGTTTATTCAGATATTTTGTCTATTTTAAAAAAACATGTTTATTTGCTTAACACTGGGTTTTAAGACTTCTATGTATATTTTAGATACAAGTCTTTTATGAGATATGTGTCTTGCAAATATTTTCTCCTACTCTGTGGCTTGTCTTTTTATTCTTCTAAAAATGTACTACTTTTTACAGAAAAATTTGCCTCAATAACTTTATCTGAAGTGTTCCTAATGTCCCCTGAGAGTCCAGTCATGCCTGACTCTGATTGCATCCAGTGCCTGATTTCTGCTTCCCGCCCTGCAGTTTGCCTTATGGGAAGGTGGGTAGGAGAATAAAACATCAAGTATTGTGATGGCCAATTTTATGTGTCAACTTGACTGGGCCATGGGATGCCCAGATATCTGGTCATTTCTAGATGTGAGTGTATTTTCAGAAGAGTACCTGACTAAAACGGAAAGACAGAGAAAAGTTGAATTTGTTGTCTGCCTGCCTACTTGAGCTGGGACATCTGTTTTCTTCTCCCCTCAGAGTGCTCAGTTCTTTCAGGTCTTTAGACTCAGGCTGGAATCTACATCATTGACTCTTCAGCTCTCAGGTCTTTGAACTACACCATGGCTGTCCTGGGTCTCCAGCTTGAAGACATCAAATCATGGGACTTCTCAGCCTTCATAATAATGTGAGCCAATCCCTCATAATAAATCATATTTATCTCCTGTTGGTTCTGTTTCTCTGGAGAACCCTAACTAATACAGGTAATACACCAGTTTCTGTGAATGCATCATATGAAATTCATCCATTTAAATTGCTTTTTTAGAGTAATGAATTTTATTTTTTATTTTTATTTATTTCAGAATGTTACTGGTGTACAAATGTTTAGATTACACATATTGCATTTGCCCTGCCTGATTCAGAGCTATCAGTGTGTCCGTCTCCCAGACAGTGCAAACCACACCCACTAGGTGTGAATATACCCATCCCCTCCTTTCCCTTCCCACCCGCCTGACACCAGATGAATGCTACTACCATATGTGCACATACGTGTTGATCAGTTAGTACTAATTTAATGGTGAGTACATGTGGTGCTTGTTTTTACATTCTTGTGATATTACACTTAGTAGAATGGGCTCCAGTTCCATCCAGGATAATACAAGAGGTACTAGTCAATTGCCTAACAGTTAACCAAAGGCTCAGGTCCTATCCCAGATGACAGAACAGAGATATTTACCTATAAACAAGGTACAGCTTAATAATTTTTATGCCCTTTTTACTATATTAAATCTTCTGATTCCATTGCTAAATATTCTTTCCTTTGATTTCTCTGCCACCCCTTCCCACTCTTGAAAAAGGAGGGAAAATTTGGGAAAACAATATAGTTACAGTGAATTTTTACTAGGAGAATATAAACTAAAGTTAGAACTAGTTCATATAGAAACTTTGCCTATAACTATTGTTAAAGAAAACTCTATTGCTCATTTCTATTGGAGATTATTGAAATACATGCATCATTTATTGGCATAAAGGCCTATCATAATGAAACAACTTGCATTCTTTTAAAGTCTTGGAAATCAACCAACCTGTGGCTAAATCCTAAATAAAAAACTTTCCACTGATTACTAGCTTGCTTATAAATTTCAGCTTCCAAATGCTACGCTATTGGACTTTGGTATAGTATTTCTCCCAACAGACTTCTATATGTACAAAAAGATTCGTACAAGTTTAAGGGTTCCATTACAGATCCCAAAAGAGGGTCTCTTTTCCTTCTGTTCTGTTTTTTCCTGGTTTTATGTATGGCAAGCTAGAGTTCACAAAGGAAATTCCATTCCTATGCTAAAATTTGAAATGATACCTTCTGTTTTAGATGGTCTTAGCATCAGTTATTTTCCAAGAAGAAAGAAGCTATTGTTATTTTTAAATGAAAAAAGTAAAAAAATGTATAAATATTATTTAGTTTCCAATTCCTGAATAAGTTAGAAAAACAAAACACTTTATTTGTATGTCATTTGAAGGTCCAAAGTTGATACCTTTCACAAATAGTATAGACACCTCTGTGGCTTGCTTGGAAAAGTTTCAGAATAGCCTCCAAGCTAAACCACTTTTGCCACCAACATGCTTTCATGCCTGAAATTCTGTCTAGTTGTGTTCTTTTTCTGTACGTCTGCATTCTTTTTAAGAATTCTACTACTCCCTGCTGCCCACAGAGCAGCAAGGTTGACAACATAACATCACACTATTAACATAATATTTGGTCAAATAATAGACTTACTACTGATAGTTTGTTCTTTTTATTGTTGTGTAGTAGCCCAGTGTGTATGTTCCAAAATTTGTATATCCATTCACCAATTGGTGGCTATCTGGGATTTTCTACTTTGGACTATTATGACTAAAGCTGCTATAAACATTCATATGCAAGTCTTTATATGGGCACCCACTTTCATTTCTCTTGGATAAATGTCTAGGAGTGATATCTCCAGGTCATATGGTAGGTATATATTTGACTTTATAGGAAATGGTCAAACTCTTTTCAAAAATGGTTTTACCATTGTACAATCCCACCAGCACTGTATGAGGGTTTTAGTTGGTTCACATCCTCAAGACAAGTAATTTTTAAAAAAAGATTTTTAAAAAAAAGAGTAACAGAAAGAGACAGAGGGATTAGTATAATATAAACCCCTTTACAGGATCTTCTTGTATTGAAAGATGCCTCCCAACAACTTCCCTTCTTTAATCTTCCTCACTCACCTTTACCTACAGATTTTCAGAGATGGGTCTTACCCTAAAGAGAATTGTATCTATCTACCTGGTTGAGGGAAAGTTCTGCCTTAGATTATCAAAGTTTTTTTCAGACCGTTTTCCTGTTTGCTTTCTCCTGACTTTTCAGAGGTATCAGCTCTCCTAGCTCCTGTTTCCCCCATGTGAGGCCTTTTACCTCCTTTAATTTCTGTCAGTTGTGCTCTCCTTGCTTGTCATCTGCCCAGTGAACCTGTTTTTACCATTTTTTTCCATTAGTGCGTGAACTCTGGCTTGCCTACTTTCTTCAGACTGAAGATTTTACTTTGATTCTTATTGCAAAATGGCCTGATAAAATTTCCTTTCTACTTTTGGGTAAATAATTATAGCCACTATGTGTAATTATAGGTATATTCTTCCCAATAAGAGCAAATTTCTAACCAAATTCTCCCAAATATGCTAACATTTATCAAACAAATTTTTACTAGCAAGCAGGCACAGAACAGTTTTTACAACCTGTTTTTTAAGTTCAGTGAAACCCTAATTCTCTGTCCTTTAAAGTATGCCTACCATAGCTTGCGCAGGAGACTCACTAGAGGCAGATGGATTAATATTCTAGAAGCAAGATTTCTTGGCCCTAATAATCTACCTTGGTGCCAATGTAGATATGGGATAGATCCACAGGCACCATCCTTGAAGATACAGGATGCAAGAGGCCTGCTAGATTCTTTGTTCTTATTTATGATAGGGGGAAGTGTTCCTAAAGTATTCTTTCCACTCCACATAACAAGAATAATACTCATTTTATCGATGAAAGTCTATTTCTAAAGTCCTTTATGCTAACTAATGAATCACAATTTCACCAATGAAAACTCATGTTTAGCTTTCACTCTAACACCTGGTGCTAATCAAAGATAATATAACCAAAAACACTTTAGAGTGTTGACCTTCTGAAAAGATCTCCTCTGACCACCTCTAAAAGCTGAATTTCTGATTAGAACAGTACATAGTATATTACTCAAACTAAGGAGTACCAACATATATCACACATATTGCTTATTTTTTTTTCAAAAGTATTTTAAAGTAAATTGTAGACACCATAACAACCCTGGAATTCTGCCTTGGAAATAATTCTTTTGAACATCCACTATATACCAGGCAGTCTGCTAGGTATTTTATAATTACACTTAAATTCCTCACCTAGAACATTATAATAACTCAAAAGAAGTAGTTATCATTATGTGTCCCTGTTTTACAAAGAAGAATTCTAATTTTCCCAGAGTAATTTGAAGCAGTAGAGCTGAAGTTAAAATCTGTGTCTATCTACCTCCACAGCGATATTTTAGCTATCTTTCAGTTTAAGTGATACAAACACTTTTTTTTAGTATCTACTCAAAGATATAACTAAGTCTCTGCTTTTAAATCTTCTCTGTACTTTCTTGGTTAATAGGTAACTTGAAGAATCTGATGAAAGCACCTACCTCTCTCCCCATTAAAATGGACATACATGCTCAATTTTGTCTATAATTTTAAGAGGTTTGTGAAAATTTCTCCTTTCCTCCCAATGACCAACATGAATCTTAGGTTAAGAATCTTTGCAACAAGGAATGTTAAATGTTTCTCTATGTTGTAATGTATACTATTTACACTTCTGAATATGGTACTTTTTTCTAAGGTAGAGCAGCTATTTACCTACTCCCTGATGGTACTTCCTATTTCTTCATTTTGAAATATCCCTGGACATAGGCAGTTGATTTGCAAAGGCCAACAGTAAAAATCCCTTTTTGGGCCGGGTGCGGTGGCTCACGCCTGTAATCCTAGCACTCTGGGAGGCCGAGGCTGGTGGATCACTCAAGGTCAGGAGTTTGAAACCAGCCTGAGCAAGAGCGAGACCCCATCTCTACTATAAAATAGAAAGAAATTAATTGGACAACTAAAAATATATATATATATAAAATTAGCCGGGCATGGTGGCACATACCTGTAGTCCCAGCTACTTGGGAGGCTGAGGCAGAAGGATTGTTTGAGCCCAGGAGTTTGAGGTTGCTGTGAGCTAGGCTGATGCCACGGCACTCACTCTAGCCCGGGCAACAGAGTGAGACTCTGTCTCAAAAAAAAAAAAAAAAATCCCTTTTCAGTGACCACACTTGGTGACTATACTTGCAAGGGGTGAGTTATGCCATTTTCCCTGTATTCATATCTCAGAAATTGTACTTAATGGCTCTGTCCAAAGCCACCGTGAATATAGGGTCTCTAACCTGAAGGCTATATCCTTGCTCATCCAAAAGTCGACTGTCTGCTGTCCAATAGGTCATATCAGAGAACTGATCATGAAGTAGCCTTGCTTTGATCACCTGGACACAACAGCACACCTGTATTTTTCTGTCTCCCTTAAGGTTCTTTAATGCAGTTGACATTGTATGAACTTTCCTAGGCTTGGCATGCTGCCAGGGCCCTGTGTCATGTGACCAAAGTCCTTTTCTAAAGAGAGCATGTGAGCCACCTATTAGCATAATTTAAAAATTAATTATAAAAACAGTCCCCCAAATGCCATGAAAACAAATAAACCACTGAGCCACTACTGAGCAAACTACCTTACTGCTGAGGCTTAGACAAACAATAGAATGATTAGCAAAACTGTATTACTAGGCTCAGTTATATTTCACCTGATATTTGACAATCCATAGGGCCCACTTCTGTTTCCCCATAAATAAGATATACAATTTAATGGTTCTCTTTTATCTTACACATCATAGTGAATCTGCGAGAACATCACTTAACCTCTTCAATCTATCTTTCAACTGCTGTATACTTACAGATATGAATGAACAGAAATGGTAACAGTTTTGATTTTTTCTATGAATATGTACTTTTCTATTGTCTTTGATAAAGTGAAAAATATATATTCAAATATAGAAAAATTGCCAATGCCATACATTAAGAATGATTTTGGAGCTTACTAAAATGAAACCAACTATGAAATTTGGCATGTTTGGTCCATGTTGAATCCATTTCAAGGCATTTAGAAGGACTTAATTGCAACTAAATTTTTCTAATAATTTAATCTTTAAGTATGTGTAGAAAGAATAGCATGAAAATGAAGTTGTAATGCAAAATGACCAGACACAGGCAACAATTTGAGAAGGTACATTTTCCTAAGAAACTGTCTTTGTTTTCCCTGTAACATTTCAAAGCATTTTAATATTAGTTTTTGTCTCATTTACTAAATTTAAGATTCAATGGGTCAATCAATTTTTCTCATATATAAGATGGGGGCGATAATAGTAACTACTTAATTGGCTTATTGTGGAAATTAAGTCAAATAAATAGTTTAACATAGAAGATTTCTGGTTTCAGCTCCAACATGGAAAAACCCTGTAAATTGTCACTTCTGCCTTTACAAAAACAACAAAAAAAGCTGGACAAACTGAACTTTTTCGGACCCATTAGAGAACAAATGTCACAAGGCAAATGAGCACCCCACAATCTAGAGAGAGAGGCACATCTAGAGAGACAGAGCCAAAATCTGCTTACCTGGAACAGACACAGCTAGAGCCATAAACTGATAGGGACTCTTAACTGGTAATTTTGATGAATTGTTAAAGGCTGAGTGTGGACTAGCATGAGAATGAGAAAAATTCTGGGGGTTGTAGTCTTATGAGGGTCTCCACATTTTCATGGGTTTTAAACAAGGTTCTGCTAGAGAAGATCAGAGAAAGATCCCTTAGTTTACAGCTCTGGCTTTGATAGGGGATGGTGAATTGTGATCATTGTGAAATAAGCCCAGAGTTTACCTCTCCATCACAAAGTCCTCTCCTCCAGGACAGAAGACTTTGACAGAGAAGACTCTATTCACCTCAGTTCCTATCACTCAACACAACATGTCTGACTTCCAACAAAAAATACAAGGCTGGTAGGAACACAAAAGCTACAATGACTTTGCGAGATAGCTTCGCAGAGTTGTATCTCAGCTGCATCTTCCCACAGCACATTCCTCCAACATTATCCTCCAATAGCCTTCCAGTTTCATCTAAGGTTAAAAAAAAAAAAAGTCCAAAGGATGAAGGATTCAAGAAAATAGATTGAAAATGCTATAGCCAGGAAAGGGAATAGGGGGTGGGTATGGGGGTGAGAAAGTTATACCACTGAGACATAAATACTTGTGAAGGTCACAGTCCAGAGACACAGGCCCACTGGAAGACTGAGATTTAATCATAAGATTATAAAACGCCTCCCCTTTGCTCCATACCTGACCACAACACCAACAGAGTTCCTGCTGGTGTGTGATGATAGTGGATTGCAGCTAAAGAGCTGAAAGATTCAGACTTTCTCTGACATGTATGTAGAGAAGCCCAAAATGAAGAAGTAAGGCAAAAACTAGGATGTTGAGAAATTTGAAGTCTCTGGCACCTACACAGCTACAACAGACACCAAACATAGTCCAAATACCAGGCAGATTAACACAAATCCAAACACTAAAGTCATATTTACCTCAGTTCCTACCACCCAATACAACATGTCTGGCTTTCAACAAAAATTACAAGGCGAGTAAGAACGCAAAAGCTACAGTGACTTTGGAAGACAACTTGACAGGTTCTTACAAAGCTAAACATAGGCTTACCATATAATCCAGCAATCATTCTCCTATATACTTACCTGACTGATTTAAAAACTATGTCTACACATAAGCTTATACATAAATGTTTTAGAAGCTTTATTTATAATCACCCAAAACTAGAAGCAATCAAGATGCCCTTCAGTGATATGTGTATAAACAAACTTTGGCATAGCCATACAATGGAATACTAGTCCAAGAAAAAAAGGAATGAGTCATTAAGCCACAAAAAGACATGAATTACTTAAATGTATGTTGCTAACTTAAAAAGTCAGTCTGAAAAGTCTAAAGACATTATGATCCCAATTACACCATATTCTGTAAAATGCAAAACCACAGAGATAGTAAACAGATTAATTGAGTCACTAGAAAGTCAGGACAGGCATGTTAAGTAGGTGAAGCACAGGGTATTTTCCTTTTGGATAATCAAACAATTCTGCATGATACTGTAATGGTGGATACGTAACGTGATGCATTTGTCAAAACCCATAGAATTTTGTAGCACAAAACTGAACCTTACTTAATATAGAAAATTTAAAAAAATCATTTAGGAGGTTGAAGTTTCCCAGGATGGAATGTAGAATGTGACAGAATAATTTGACTGTATTACAAATATATGAAACAACGTCACTAGAGGAGGTAGGGGGAGAAAGTGTCTACCTATGCAACTTTGGAAATGAGTAGAGTCTGTGAGACTAAAGACAGCAGAAACTGCATGTAACATTGTACTCTAGTTGATTAAGTTGTCTCCTATGGGGGTTATGGATTAACAATTCTGCTACCATTATATGTGCATACTGGAATTCAGAAATTGAATAAATAAATGGCAGATGTTTGGAGCCAGGTTTCTTACTGTAGGGATGGAAGTTACAGATAAGTAAGAAGTTGAGGCTAGAATGAGCCATGATGTAATGGATTAAAATAGGGGACATCAGTATTAATTCATGTTTAGCTTAATATAGATACTGAGGGTTACACATAGAAATATTTATAAATATATATCTACGTGCAGGGTAGTACATACATACATATGTTTTCTTGCATTTTCAACCGAAAGGGCCCCAAACAGTAACACACCTGGTTACAATGAGTTCATCTAGCATCTGGATCTTGGTTTTTAATTCTCTAATAAAAGGCATCAGGGACACTAGTGAAGTGGTTGACTCTAGGACTACAGGAGGAGACACACAAGATGAATGTGAGGTATCTTTTAGTGCCAAAAGGTATGGAAATATTCACACACACACACACACACACATCCTGTAACAAGGCAGGTTAAAGGGACACAGGAGCCTATTGAAGGGGTTCTCAATGGTCAAAGCTGGAATAATTTGAGCAAGAAAACAAACAGTGTTTGATTATAAAGTGTAAAATAAATACCCATTAGTCCATACTGATATAAATAAATGGTCAAATAAATAAAAAAGTAAATTGGAGATAATAGACAAATCCTTCATGTAGAAGAATTCTAAATAATTTATGTAGATATTCCACCCTCAAAGAGGTGTAACTCTTCTTAGAATGGGCTGTACATAGTGACCACCTTCCGAAGCTTATAGTATAGAAAGGAGCGGGAGAATAGTAACTTTTTATAGCTGAGAGAACTGACACACACCAGCTTAGTCAGACATCAATAGTGATGTCATTTTGGTAGTATGTACCCTTGATATATTGTGACAAGAATGACTCTTTTTTTCTTCTTTATTGAAGTGTAATTTACATATCATGTCTTTACTCCATTTTAGGTGTACAATTAAATGGTTATTAGTAAATTTACCAAGTTGTACAGCTATTCACATAAATCAGTTTTAGAGGATTTCCTACCCCCTGTTGAGACCCCTAATACCCATCCCCAAATACATTTCAAGTATGCCCCTCTCCTTCACAGTGATTCTTTAAATCTGTTGTCTTCCTCCCCCAAACCCATTACCCCAGTCCCATTATGATGAAAATTATCAGAAAAATACCAATAAAGAAATATTCTACACTATATACCAGTACTCCTTAAAACTGTCAAGATCATCAAAAAACAAGAAAAGTCTGAGAAACTGTCACAGCCAAGAGGAGGCTAAGAAGAAATGATGATGAAATTTAATACGGTATTCAGGATAATATCCTGGAACAGAAGAAGGACACTAAGTAAAACCTGAGGAAATCTCAATAAACTATGGATTTTAGTTAATAATGTATCAATATTGGTTCATTAATTGTGACAAATGTACCATATTCATGTGCATGTACCAAAATAATGTGCCTATTATTAAATAATAATATCTAACACTGAGTGCCAGTTATAGGGGAACTGTCTTTACTATTTTAATCTTTCTATATCTAAAAGTGTTCTAAAATTAAAAGTTTATTTAAAAGAAAATAGGTGCATGGTCCCTACCTCATGGGATGTACTCGATAAATGTCAAGTGTTATTATCTTCTACCTGACCAATACTAAGTTACCAGGGCTCTCTGTGGTCACAGAGAAGTCAGATAATTATTAGAGAGTTAAATATAATATTGACTTGTAATTAACCTGAATAATTCAGGATCTAAAAGGAATGACTAAATCATAGATTAGCCAGATTACTGGTCTCTCATTTTGCTTCAAGAATCAACCGTAGAATAAAATCATAGCAGCATATAAAGTAGGGAAAAAAAAACCTTAAGTGATTTTCCCTCTTACCCTGCAAAGGAAAAGTGAACAATATTGCCTGCTACCAATTTGCTTTCAAGGTGATGTCATCCAATCCACTTTTGAAGGCTTACTGCACAGTCCTTTCAAGGTCATTTACATTTCAATAGTGAGTTCCTAAAGCTTTAAAGACCTTTAAGGTATAAGCAGGAGTCTAATACTACTAACACTTAGAGAGGCTCTTGAAAAATATAGGAAGATATGAAGATATGAATAAAAATGATAGAATATTTCATTGGAAGAATAATTGAATTATCTACTTTTTAAAAAATTACTCCCGTTTCTTGGCATTCATCTTGTTTCTCATCTTTCAAATATATCCTTTTGAAACTTCTCAGTTGTTGAAGATATTGTCAATTGACCATTCACTTATAAGCAGGGTCATGCATGGGGGAAAAAAAGCGGCAAAGCTTTATTTTTGGTTTACTTTACAAACCTAAGAGACATACTCAAATTCCCATAGCTCTGGATGAGCCACGTAGATATAATCTCATCTCTGAATTTACTAAACCTCACCCTTTCTTCCCGTGTTTTGTCTTCTATATAGGTTGCAGTTGCTAGTATTTGCCATTATCACTTATAGTTTTTTTTTTTTTTTTTTGTACAAACAAGAAATTCATAGACTCATGAGGAGTCCTGGATTTAAAGGTATCATTGCAGTATAAATGAAAAGACAAGCACACAACTTTGTTTCTGCCATTGTCTACCAAGGTCCATCTTATTTTAAAATTTTATGAATTAACTAAAGCCACTGTCTATAGTTAGATTTTTTAAAATTACTAAATCCATCTATCACAGATGATATGTAGAATATTGACTGATTTATAGAATAGTAGTATATAAAATAATCTATTTTTTAATATTCCAAAAAGAAATTGGCCGACTGCTAAATCCTCTGAATCTCCTTCTAATCAGGATGCACATTCTATAGTACACATATAATGCCTACATTGGCCTATTAAAAAGTTTGCCCCAGCATGAATTATGAAGCTGGTCAAGTCAGTCATAGGAAGGCTCTGTTTTCTAGCACACAGGTCCCGTTCTCAGAACCACTTGCTTTAAATGATGTCAATGAATCCTCTCCTAAGGGTAAATCTATACTAGATTAAAGTATACTCCCCCCCACTTTCAGGAATATTCACATTTTAATAGTAATACTTGAGACTAAAAAAAAGTTTCATAAAACTTGAAAGTGCATCTCTATAATGTTGGAATTTTACACTCTGTCAGATATCAGAGAAAGAGGAAAGAGGAAATGCTCAAAGCTTCTTAAATCACAGCAAATAGGCAGTCTTCTAGTCTGCTGTTCTCCAATTATTTTCCTTTTTACATAGCCTCTAGCTATGTGAAATCACTTGACTTTATCTAAATTATATTTATTTTACAAAAACAGAGTTTGAACAGCATTAAATGTCATTTTAAGAATAAAATTCATGTATAGTCTCATTGCAAGCACAGTTTTTGCAAATATTTTTATATTGCTAGATTTCATTGTAATCATTGTGATCCATAAGTTTATTTTCTTTATAATCTACTTGCTAATGTGTTCATTTATTCAAAAAGTATTTATTAAATGCCTACTATGTGCCAGGCACCATTCTAAGTGTTGGAAATTGAACAGACAAAATTCTCAATCTCATGGAGTTTACATTCTATTGAAGGGGAGAAATTATATACAAAAAATAAACATAATATCTAAGAAAATTGGTTCATGAGGTTTAAAGAAAGAAGTTGTCTTCAAAACATAAAAGCACGAGGTGAAGCAGCCAAGTGCTGATGTAGAAGCTGCAGCAAGTTACGCAGAAGATCTATTAACAGCTAAGAGAATTAGTCAAGGTGGCTACATTAAACAACAGATTTTCATTGTAAATAAAATAGCCTGCTTTTGGAAGAAGATACTACCTAGAATATTCATAGCTAGAAAGAAGAAGCCAATGCCTGGGTTCAAAGCTTCAAAATATAGGACGATTCTCTTATTAAGGGCTAAGTGGAGCCCGTGCTCATTTACCAGTCCGAAAACCTAGAGCCCTTAAGAATTATGCTAAATCTACACTACCTGTGTTCTATAAATAATGCAATAAAGCTTGTATGACAGCAAATCAGTTTACAGTATGATTTACTGAATATTTGAAGCTTATTGTGGAGAACTACTGGTCAGAATAAAAGATTAATTTAAAAAAATACTGCTCTACCACCCCCAGCTAATTTTTTCTGTTTTTAGTAGAGATTGAGTCTTGCTCTTGCTAAGGCTGGTCTTGAACTCACTCCTGATCTCAAGCTATCCTCCCACCTGGGCCTCCCAAAGTGCTAGGATCACAGGCGTGAGCCACCGCACTGTGTATATTCACACCTAATGGGTGTAGTGCGCACCGTCTGGGAGATGGACATGCTTGAAGCTCTGCCTCGGATGGGGAAAAGGCAATATATGTAACCTAAGCATTTGTACCCCCATAATATGCTGAAATAAAAAAAAAAATAAAATGTACACATTAAATGAAAAAAAAATACTGCTCATTGACAATGCACTTGATCACCCAAGAGTTCATATGGAGATGTACAAGAAGATAAATGTTGCTTTTATGCCTGTTAACATGACATCCATTCTGCAGCCCATGGATCAAGGAATTTCAATTTTCAAGTCTTATAATTTAAGAAATCCATTTTGTAAGGCAATAGCTGTCAGAGATAGTGATTCCCCTGATGGATCTGGCAAAGTAAATCAAAATCTTTCTGAAAAGGATTCATTATTCTAGGTGCCATTAAGAACATTCATGATTCATGGGAGAAGGTCAAAACACAAAGATTAACAGGAGTTTGGAAAAAGTTGATTCCAACCCTCATGGATGACTTAGAGGGGTTCAAGACTTCAGTGGAAAAAGCAACTGCCGATATGGTGGATATAGCAAAGGAACTAAAATTAGAAGTGGAGCCTGTTACTGAGTTATTGCAGTCTCACAGCAAAATATTAACAAATGAAGAGTTGCATCTTGTGAATGAGCAAAGAAAGTGGTTTCTTGCGATGGAATCTCCTCCTGGTGAAGATGCTAGGGACATTGTTGAAATGACAACAAAGGATTTAGAATATTATGTAAACTTAGTTGATAAAGCAGGCAACATTTAAGAGGATTGACTCCAATTTTTAAAGGAGTTCTACTATGGGTTAAATGCTGTCAAAGAGCATTGCATGCTACAGGGAAATCTTTCATGAAAGGAAGAGTCAATCAATGTGGAAAACCTTGTTGTCTTATTTTAAGAAATTGCCACAGAGCCACCCCAACCTTCAGCAACAACCACCTTGTTTAGTAAGCAGCCACCAACATTGAGGCAAGACCCTCTACCAGCAGAAAGATTATGATTCCCTGAAGGCTCAGATGATCTTTCGCATTTTTTAGCAATAAAGTATTCTTTAACTAAGGGTTGTACATTGTTTTTTAGACATAATACTATTACACACTTAAAAGACTATTGTATAGCATAAACAGCTTTTATATGCACTGGGAAACCAAACAATTCATGTGACTTGCTTTATTGTGATATTTACTTTATCGCAGTAGTCTAGAATTGAACTGTAAATATCTCTGAGGTATGCCTGTATATAAAAAGATATTACATTATGATCCAATAGTTTATCCCAGAAATACAAGGTTGACTGAACATTTGAAAAGCAATCAATATAATTCACCCTATTAACACTAAAAGAGAAATTATCAATCATTTAAATAGATGCAGGAAAAACTTCTGACAAAAATAAATTACCCATTCTTGATAAAAATGCTCAGCAAATCAACTTAAGAATAGCAAAAGACTTCATTTTTGTGAAAGAGCTTGTTTTAAAAACCTACAACTAGCATCAAACTTACTGGTGGAAGACCTCGCATGATGAAGAGCAAGGAAAGGATTTCCTCTCTCACCACTTCTATTCAACATACGGAAGACCCTTGCCGATAAGGAGCAAAGAAAGAAATAAAAGGCACATTAGAAAGAAAGAAATAAAACTTTATTTGCAAACAACATGATTGTGTAGAACATCCTAGCAAATCTACAAAATAGACACTAGAATAAATGAGCTTAGTGAGATCACGAGTTAGAAAGTCAATATAAAAAGATTCAATTTTATTTATATATACTAGCAAATAACAATATAAAATTTTAGCTTAAATCTACTATTTACAATATCATAAAAATATGACATACCTATAGATAAATGTGACAAAACTTATATAAGACTTGTACACTGAAAACTATAAAATACTGCTGAGGGAAATTAAAGATTATTAATAAAGGTAAAAATATATCATTCTTATAGATTGGAAAACTCAATAGTGTTCGTATGTCAATATTCCTCAAACTGATATACAGATTTAGTGTAGTTCAAGTCAAAATTCCAGTAGGAACTTTCATGTATTAGTGGCAGAAATACAAAATGGTACAGCCACTTTGGAAGACAGTTTGGCAGTTTCTTATAAAGTTAAACATAGACTTACCATACTCCCCAACAATGCAATCTTAGGTATTTACCCAAGTGAATTGAAAAATTATATTCACACAAAAACCTGAAGCAGCTTTATTTATAAGTGCAAAAATGTGGAAGCAACTAACTCAATGATAAGACAGATAATCCACTAAAAATAGGCAAAAAAAAGTGCACTTGACTAAACAATACTATATATTCCAAATAAGCACATGAAAAGATACTCAATATCATCAGTCATTGTGGAAATGTAAATTAAAGCCACAATGATATATCACTATGCAACTAGGTAGCAGAGCTAAAATTTTAAATGCTGACACTATTTTAAGTGTTGGCAACAAACTCATACAGATGGCTGGTGGAAATGTAAAATGATGGAGCCACTTTGGGAAATAGGTGGTATTTGTTACAACTATTTGTATAGACATGCATTTTCATTCCTCTTGAGTAAATTCATAGGAGTGGAATGGCCCAGAGGAATTTCCTAAATAGTGGGTGGGAAACCACAAGGCATCAATATGAAGGAATAAGGACTTTCCCAGAATTAGAAAATAGGAGAGCCATTAGGAAAAATAAGTTCTAGTGTGCTGTACTACTGTAGGATGACTAGAGCTAACAAAATATATTATATAGTTTCAAATAGCTAGAAGGAGGATATTAAATATCCCCAACACAAAGAAATGATAAATGTTTGAAATCATGGATATGTTAATTACCCTGAGCTGATCATTACACATTATATATATGAAAACATTACTATGTACCCCATAAATATTTATAATTATTGTCAATTAAAAAAATAAAAAGATAACTTTTTAGAAAGTATAAAGTATAAAAACAAATGTTCAAATGTTAAATGATAAAAATAAATTTAAAAGGCAAATGTCAAATATGAAAAAAATGACTGCTAAAAAATTAATTTTAAAAAATTCCCAGCTTCCTTAAAATCTTTTAAAACATGAACAACTCAAGAAAAATGTAGGAATTCACTAAAGGAAATTGAAAATAACCTATTTATGAAAATGTATTTGGCCACACCAATACTAAAATGAATGTAAATTAAGATAACAGGATACAAATTTCAATTTCACTTACTAATTTGATGAATATATAAAACCTAGTGCTGGCAGGTTTTAGGAAAAATGGAGTTAAATTATTGAAGCTTTTTGGGAGGCAATTCATGTGTATATGCATACATATTTAAACTTTAATTCTATATTTACAATTTTTATCTGTGAAAATAAGCAGAAACATAGGCAAAATATATATAAAGAAGTTTATCACTACATTCCTGTTATATTAGAAAATTGGAAATAATCTAAATCAATTGGTAATTACTCAAAGTAGGGCATATCTGTAAAATTGCATACTAGAAAGGTATATAATATCTTTTCTTGTAACATTTAATGAAATGTGGGAAATTCTGTCCTTTTTTTGGTTAAGGGGAAAGTGCAGTTTACAGAACTTCGATGTGTTAAGTGTAAGCCCAATTAAATACAAAGGGGGTATATAGTCTCAAAAAAAGAATAGAAAATAAAAATACCAAGGTATTTAAAAAGAGAAAAGAAATAGAAGAGACAAAAAATTAAAAGCAAGGAAGAGAACAGTGATCCCTGCCAAACAGGAATGGTGAGGAAATTGGTGTGGGATGCTGGCATGGGAACAGATCTAGGGTTAGGTCCTATTTTCTGACTTAAACTAGAGGCGTATCCTCCTTGCAAGGGACTGAGGGGAGAAGCTGATGCTTAGTTGACTAATAAGTGCACAATCTTTACTAATCAGTCCTGGGCCAATAAGCAATCTCAGAAATGTAATAGAAATTCAAATGCCCAAAAAAGACATGAGATGTTACCCTTCAGAAGATCGGGATACATGTCACTCAACATCCACAAAATCTAGAGGGGTTCCAAGGACTCTTGTGGCCACAGGGAAATCTTTCCAGGCTGAGCCAGTCCCATAGACCCAAAGACACACAAGAATGGTGGGGTGTGGGTAGGCCTGGGCATGTGTGGGAAAAGTAACTTTATTGGCAGTAGCACAAAGTGTGTGAAGAGGAAAATTATTAATAGATTGGATAGGTAAGTTGAGGCCAGACTAAGAAGTGTCATGACTTCTTTATGATCTATTCCTATTTTAGATTTGGTGATTAATTCCAGGATTTCACAGTTAATACACATATGAGTGCATGGCCAAAATATTCTATAGTGAAGCATAGCTGCATCCAATTATGTTTAGGGCATACGTTGCTGTTGGCATTCATTGCAAGCTGCAAGTGCATTAACCAGCCTTTACTTTAGGGATCTAAGAGTATGGATCTGTCTTCTGTGTGCATCAGTTCCTATGTTACTGTGAACAAATGATTTATAAGAGAGAACCCAGTCCCCTTTATGCCTTTGCCTATGCTGTTTCCTTTGCCTAGAATATTCGTTTCCTGGGTCCCTCTATGCCCACAGCCTATGGTTGAGTGGTTAAGAAAAATGACTTTAAAGTCAGACAGAGTCTGGCCACAAAAGAGCTCAGCAAATGTTATCTATTACAGTTAACACTCACCTTCAAGCTCAAATGCCAATCCTTTGATATTCTCCCTTTTACGCCCTCCACATCTCTTCCTCCCAAGCCATAAGGATTCTTTGCTTCTGAAAATTCATATCGCTTTGTCAATGTCTACTTTTTAGTTGACACTCTAATATATGTACTTCATTATCCCCTTTACTAGATGGCGAGCTCCTTGAAAATAAGGTCCATATCTACTCTGCCTTCATGCCCTCACAATGCCTGAGACAACACCTTACAGTAGGTGTCATAGTATTTATTGACCATAATGCCACAAAAAGGTACTACTTAGCTTTTAAAAATGTTTTCTACTCTTAATATAAAAGCTGAGCATATGGTAGCATATGAAAGTTAATGACCATTCTAAACGTCCAATGTATCAGGGTATTCAGATTTGAAATCAAGCTGCCCTCTCCATACTGAGATTAAAAAAGTGCATAAAGAAATCTGCACATCCATGCCATGTGAGACAGTTATCCTGGTTTTGCAGAGATGACAAGGAAAAGCCATTTCATTCTGGTTTTATTTTGTTTTTGCTGAAGAAACATATGACATTTATCAGCATAATTTTATGAGCAATAATTTTAAGAATCCCACATTCTGAAAGAAAACCCTAGTAATTGTTTTTATTTATTCTAAATTGCAAGAGGCAAAATTTATTACTAATTCCTCAATTATTTCATTATGCAGCACTAATAAAAAAGTCTTGACATCTCAATTATGTTTAGCAAAAAATTATGTAATTTAATAAATAATTTTTGACTGAAGTGATTATTTACTTAAAACATAGAATATGCAAGAGGAACTTTAAATCATATTTTTTGGTGCCATATAATAAAATAATTGTGCAATTAGTAATAAACAGTGTGCAAGAATGACAAATGTTTTATTTAAAACTTGGGGAACAAAGGCACATCATTTGTGCTTTTTTTCCAAGCGAACAAAATCCTATGGTATATTAATCAAAGGGGCTTTTTTATGCCTCTGGCAGCAGTGTTTTAAAGTAAACCCTTAATATCAGATCCCAATCCCCAGTTTCAATTTGCTTCCAATGGAAAGGACATTAGAGTTTATAAAATACTCCTTGATTACTTTTTTGAAGGCCTGAAATCTTGACATGTCCGTGACTTGCTCGCACTGCATCAATATACAGCGGTTGAAAGAGCAATACCCATCGTGAACATTGCCACGTTGACTTATAGAATCATGCCCTTGAGAAAAAGCTGGAGAGAAAAAAGGAGCACCAGGCAGTGACAAAAATGAAATAGAACTGTCATCTGGCAGTTCTTCATAGTTCGTCAAGGAAACTATTAAAGATGTACAAAGAGCCAGAGAGTGCTTGGGCAAAGGTTGTTAAACCACCACTTCAAGGGCAGGTCACTGCAGACTGCTCTAGACTTAGTGAAAAGACCAGTCGGTGCTCACTGAGGACGGCAGCACCTGCCTCTTGCGCCTATCCCTCGTGCCTGTCCCTTGTCGGGCAGGCAGAGGAAATGAAGTGATTCCATCCTGTAGCAATTTGGTAAGAGGAATTTAAAATACATTGTAAATTAACTCTTAAGTATATCCTTCATCTAGTAGCCCGTATCATGGAGATTGCTTTTGGTCTGGTTCAGGAACTATAGTAAAAACCTGTCTGGTGTCCTTTGAGTAGGCTTCAAATATCGGCTTTGCCCACTGCCAGTCTATAGCACCTCAGCCAAATTATTTAGCTTCTCTGAGCCTCAATTTCCTTCTTTTGCACACATAGTATGAATGAAATTGGAACTTTTCTTTATTTTTCCCCTCATTTGAGTCTGCTATATTTTCCTTATTCAATCTTCTACTACCTCAGTCTGTGTCTCCCTTATTTGAGAGTTTCCTAAATCCTAGATCCGTTAGCTCAGATATGCTTTGCTGTCCTGCAGCTAGTTGGTCTGAAACAAAGTACTAATAGCAGCCTGTTAATAATGGAGATCAAGGGGATTTTAAGGAAACTTCTCCCCTAACTGGCATCACACACAAACACATACACACATGCCTGTGCACACACACACGTGTCCTGCCCTGAAATCATGCATATCTGTTTTCTAGAGATATTATCATTGTTCCTAAGGCCTCTGCTTTCGCCTCAAATTCTTCTAATCACCAGAATTTCCCCTAGGAAAGGAAGAGCAAATGATGCGACACCCAGGCATTTAAGAGAGATATTTGGGGAAGTTAAAGCCTTTTCTTCCTTTCATATCACCCAGCAGAGATCCCTGTCACTCAAAATAGTATTGGTAAAATTATCTAAAAATAGAGTGAGCTTCAGTATCACATTATTTAAACTTCAGCTGACAACTATATTTTGTCCCTAAATCTCCTTATAATTCGGGGTTTAAAATAACAAGAGTGGAAGTAAATCCTAAAGAACTATCATCAACTGAAAATAAGTAAGAAGACACTATGGAAGGCAAGAGAAACATATAATTCAGTATATAGAAATTAAAATATTAGATTCAGTCACATGTAGTAATTAAATCCCTAAAGTGAGTATGGGAATAATGTAAATTCAAGTTTTATTATATCTTTTGTTGTAAAAATAGTTCTCATTTTATGACCATTGTAAGCTCTAATTCCTTTATTTTGGGGGAAGGAGGTTGTTACTGTTGTTCATAGGCCTTTCCAGAAGACATTTGCTTCTGGATGCAATTTAGAGTGTCTACATAATCTGAGGCAAGGCGGGAACTTTCTAAAGCCATTTTTGTGTGAGAGAGAAAGAGCTTATTATGATCTCCTTTTCTATCCATGGTCTTATAACCATTTTAATTCTTTCTCTTATTTAGCCCAAAGATTCATTTGTTTCCAAAGAGAGAGTACCATATCTAGAATAATTTTTTTACTTTCATTCTCATGGAGTTTTCAGCCTCAGCTACACTATAGTTTAGGGGGTTATTTCAGAAGTATTTCTTTCACGATTCTTGTATCAAAAAGTACATTATAGACTTATAATGATGTAAACATACTATAGTAATAATGATTTTCACAGTTTCACTAATTTCTCATGCAGATGGGATATATCATTTTATACTAAGCTTCCCCCTTAATCTTTTGGCAAAGCTAAACATACATTATTTCAACCCAAAAGATTTTATTTCTCATGACATTAGAAGGTGTATTGTATAATTCTATTTACAAACTTGGCTACATACATAACTATAACAATATAATGCCAAAAATATCAGTTACAAAAGCATAATTTAAAATGAGTAATTTTCTGCTGAACAGTAGGTTTGTAAACCTGCCATATAATCTAATTTTTCTTGGACAGGTCATCAGGTGGCTAGCACCACAATTGTTACTAAATACTTTTACCAGTGACCCAAAGTTTACTCATTTAAGATAATGGCCTTTTCAAGAAGAAATTGATTCTGCCCTCTATAAATCTACTTTCCAAAAGAGATGAGAGAATAGGCATTTAAATCACATATTATAATCTTGAGCTTTATTAGGGGAGAGTGTTGCTTTAAAATATGTTCCTTTTTTTCATTCTCCAGTTTACGTAATCTATACATTTTTTTCTCTTAAAACGATGTAAGCCAAATTACCCCTGACTGTTCATTGTTATCAAGAAGAGGGCCAGATGAATATAAAAAGTTAACAAAACTACAGAAGCCATTGTTCATTTCAATGATCACTTAATACTGAAGTTTTATTAGTTAATAGTTTTCCCAATTTTGCACTATTCTGGAAATTGTATACAGGTGATAATAGTAATAATATGAGGAAGAGAAGGAGGAGAAGGAGAACTAATATGCTTTGTGCAGATACTCCACATATGTAATCATATTTAATATTTATAAGAACTCTATAAGGTAAATACTATTATATTCCCCCTTTTTACAAATGAAAAAAGTAAGGCACAGTAAGTAATTTGTGTGAGTTCTATGGGTCCAGTGGGATAATAGAAACAGGATTTGAATCCTGGACTGTTTGACTTCAGACTCTTTATTTTCCATTCCTGTACTTGTAAATTGGAGAAACAAGACATACACACATAGGAAAATTCATGAACATGACAATAGGGAACTGCAGGTCGATTAAAATGCCAACTTTCAGAATATAGACTTTACTCTACACCATGCATTTTTATGTTGATTGTGTAATGTGTGTAGTTACCATAAAGATGATTTACAAAAGAAGAGATTGATGTGACCTGGCATCTTTACAAGAAAATGTTTAAAGAAGGTGGATCCTGAGAATGAGGAAAATCTACATCAGCTGAGATTGGAGTTCAGGACTCAGAGACTGTACACAGGAAAGGTCTGAATATGGGCACATGGGTGCAAGTTGGATGTATATAATATCTTTGGTGAAGGGACAGCTGCAAAACAGCCTCAAATAGCACCCCAATCTGTATTACGCTATAATTTAATCCCAAATGTTGCATGGGACATAGTTATATTAAAACATTTTTTGCTGTTTATCTGAAATTCAAATTTATCTGAGCATCTGGTATTTTTCTTTGCTAAATCTGGCAACTATAAAAAACACATTTACCTGATTTTTAAAATAATATCTATCCCCTTCAACTCCCTCATACTAGAATATATGCTCCATCAGCCTAGGCATCTGACCCATCTTTTTCCCTCACCATATCTTCAACATGTAGAATAGTGCCTGGAACTGGGAGGTGCTCAATAATGTTTGTGAATGAAGGGAAAAAAGTTTTGCATTAAGTATTTATCTATTTAATTTCAAAGTTATGTTTCAAAGCAGAGAGACAGAAAAAGAAATTTAAGGTTCAGTTGGGGAGTAAGGGATGGGGTACAGGGAGGCAGTAAGCATGGAAATAGAAACCTAATTAAACTGGAAAGGAGAAAATGCAAAGCGCCCACGGAGGGGCTTTGGAGAGGTGGAGAAGGAGGAGGAGGCCCCTCCCTACCTGGGAGGAATGGGAGGGAAGAGAACAGAGTTTTATTGACAGAGATAGGTAAAGGTGAGGGAGGCATCATTGGTCTGTTTTGATAATATTAATGAAATAAGCAAAGCAAAATCCTTAGAATTCTGTCTAAGCACTACAATTTTAAAAATATATAGAGAGAGGCCCTCTTCAACTTTTATGGACCCTGATGCACATGAAAAATGACATGAGCAGCAACAGATGTTCTCCTTATAACTCACATTTTTTTTTTTCGAAATACCAAGAAGGATTAGAAATGTGCAAAACAAAAGAGTTGAACTAACCCAAATTCTTATAATTCTCTAACTGCGGTAACAGGGCTGTAACCAATTTTACTTTTTTTCTTGGTTTAAAAAGGGAGAAATAATTTTATCCAGACTAGTACTTCCATCTTTCAGCCCATGAAATATAATATAATAGAGTTGCTCTTAAACTAAAAAGTCAAATTTCAGTTGGGGACACATTTAGGCTATTGAAACAATGGTTCTGATAGACATATGTAGAGGTTTCACAACCAAAATGGAATAATGCGGACTTTTCCCAATTCCTTAATTTAAAAAATCAGATTTCTTTAAACTATTCCTCTCAGTTTTTTCTTGTACTTCTAGCATCTGCCACTCTTCATCTATAGGAGAATTCAGCATAAGATGGCATCTGATTTAGCACAAAATGGTACATTACATAATTTTAAGCTTTGTATGTCAACAATTTATGATGTTCAGTAAATGCCATCATGATTTCCAGATGCTTCACCACCTGAATCGGATTTAAATCACAACAAAATCTTTGATACAGATGCTTGGGGAATAGAGAGGAATATATATGTGTTCATATATGTCATCTCAGCCCAAGCTCAAAGAATACCTCCTCTCCAGCAGGGTTGCCAATTTGGAAATGTACTTATCCTCGCTCATCTGTGGGAGCTTAAAAAGTTGATCTCATGGAGGTTGAGAGTAGAATGATCAATGCCAGAGGCTGGGAAGGCTGTGTGAGTGGGAGGGGAAGATGAAGAGAAGTTGGTCAGTGGGTACAAACACACAGTTAGATAGAAGGTATAAGTTCTAATGTTCAATAGCAGAGTAGGGTGACTATAGTTAGTAGCAATGCATTGTATATTTCAAAGCAGATAGAAGAGAATTTGAATTGTTCCCAAGAAATAGAAATGATAAATACTCAAGGTGATGGATGCCCCAAATACCCTGACTTGATCATTACACATTCTATGTATGTAACAAAATATCACATTATCCTATAAATATGTAAAATACTGTATATCCAAAAAAAGTCTTCCCCAAGGGGATCTAGATCTACTCTCTACTGTTTGTGTTAGTTCAGCAACACTTACCTCCCTTTTCCCTGAGGGCCACCAATGGGATTAGTAATGCTCACTGACATAAGCACTATTGGTAGACAGAAGTGACAACTTAATTAAATCAAATTGCTGAATAACTATTGGACAACTGGTTTGTACCAGGTAAGGTGCTCTAAAGGTTGCAAGGAAGTTATAAATACAGTGCCTGCCCCCGACAAACTCAGAGCCCAGTTAGCAAAATGCTGTGTAAATATAACCAGATTAACTAATTAACAGTACAGTATTTAATGAAATATCAATTTAAGAGATAGTTAAAAGATATACTTAACAATAAATACACTATTGGCATATAAGATATGACACAAACGATTAATTTGACAATAAATTGCATCAGAAGAAGAGAAAAAAGATAAGAAATGGAGGAACACATCCAGCCTCCTCCTTCCCAAGTGTTATAGTGTTCACTGATCACCTCATTACAAGTTTCATTCCGTTTATTATTTGGTTTATAAATTGAAATTCATTTCTTTGTTTTATCATGGCTTTTTGTCAGTACTACCTACTCATAACTAGTCTATATGCCAAAAAAAAAAGTATAAAGAGTATCAAGACCATCTTTGTATCTTCCTCCCCATCCCAGCCAAGAGTCAGAAACACAGTAGTTGCTCAATAAATCTTGAATTAGTTAAGCAAATGGTGAAATAGTATTTCTGGTCAGGCACAAAGCTATAACCAGATATGTAATCATTAGGTAGAATTTTCCAAAGCATGTTTTATAAAATATTAAACCAGTTAGATGTACCATGGAAGGGGCAGTTTCTGAATTGAAATATATTTGGAAAACAGACATACTGCCTCTCTCACAGATATTCATTGTGCACCCAAATGTTAAGGATTTAAATTGTGGTCTTTCTAGTCCCAAAGAGGAAAATGTTGTCATGCAGCTAATATGGCTGAAATTAAAAAAAAAATTACTACCTTTGTTATGAATAAAATGGAAAAGGGAGATATTTTATAAAACATAAATCTGATTTACATATAATTATTTGATTGGTGCATATTTTATGGGCAATATGGTCACTCTATGGTATTCAAGGAATACATAAATCATGGACTTCAGTAGTCCAAGACAGTCGTTTTTGGCTTTAAAACATTCCATTAAATGCCTAAAATAAATTCTAAGTTAATGAAATACTTTAAAATAGTAATAAAATCTGTAAAGGAAATGTCAAAGGGGAGGTTTCATGTACTATAGATATATATACCCTATACATATATGTGGGAGAGACCAAGTATGCACTAGTAGGTCAACCTGTCTTTGAACACCTGGCTTAGTTGGACAATAACAATAAAATACCAAATCCTCCCTCTAGCACAAGTATATGGGGGGCCATAATCAACATCATATAAACTTAAATAATTATGTTCTTCAAAGCTGATATAGATTAGTCCTAATAATCATAGTAAAAATTTAAAAAAATCCCTTTTCTTGCCTTGTAAATTTCATAAGTGAAGACCTGCAGTTAAGTTCTGCTGTTGTGATTAAGTGGGCTATTTGGATACCTTCAATTATCTTTTTGATTCCTGGAAGCTGAGTACATTATGGTTGACAATGGCACAAGCATTTCAGCAAATTACAAATTATTAGATAAATGTTCAATGCTAAGTGATTGGGGGTCATGGGGCTTGATACTTCAATGAATGAGATCTGGAAGCATACTCTTCCAGCTTTCTGACTAGCTGTTGAGAGATATTTTTATTTATGTAGCTCTCATTCCCCAGCCTACTCTTCATCATTAATTGTTCTGAGTACTTCCTTAGAAAGTTGTGATTCATTTGTTTTCATTTTAATAAACAAACCATGTCTGTTTTTGTTTTGTATTCCTGGTGCCCAGATCAAACCTGTATATATACCAGGTGCTCAAAAAATAGTTGTCTTCAAAAATGAATGCCAAATAACCAAAGAGCAACTTCAGACTACCCATTTCTTAATATTAAAGAGCAGTGGTAAAAGTTCTCTGTGATTGTGTGTTTCTGGAAAAGTCATCATGGCATCATCCTGGGTTAATTAGGAACCTCAGGAGATCCTGTGTCCAAGTTGTTTATCTGATATATTTGAGGGTTATAGTAAGTGTCCGTGAAGTTCCATAAAAACCATCTGCAAATCCCTACCTCTGTCCAAGATGGCTTGAAACATGATATGACATAATACCCCAGTACCTTAAGACAGAATTTACCACCTTTATCACTAATGGAACAAAGTCATGATTGCTAAATTCCCCAAGCCCTGGGGCATCTCATGATTGCACTTGCAATCCATTTGGCTTCAGCGGGTTACCATGGCACTGCCTACATTAGACTTAACCTGAATATTATTATCCATAAAATGCATTGAGTTTGATAAACTAAAATATTAATTAAATATTTTCTATGGGCCAAACATCATCTGCTAATTACTATGACTGACAGAGCATTTCTTCTTGGGAACTTATATTATGGAGCAGATAAATTTAAAAAATGTAATATGTCATTAAGAGATATATAAGCTATATTTTGCCATAATAATGCAACATAATAAAGCACTCCTGTACTGGATGTTTTAAAAAATACATATTTATTTCCCCTGTGAGTTTGTGAGCCATTTATTTAGGGCTTGGCTCTTCAGCTCTTCTGATCTCAGCTGAATTTGCTCATATAGTCAAAAGTGAGCTGGTGTTGCTGATTTAGGATGCAGTGGCTGGCATGACTGGAGTGACTTAGTCCTACTCTACGATCCTCATCCTCCAGCATGTATTTGTGGAAATTGTAAGAGTAACAGTCAAACATAAATGAGTGCAGGCTTTTTCAAGCCTCTGACTGCATCACATCTGCCAACATCCTGTTAGCTAAAGCAAGTCACATGGCCAAGCCCAGCATCAGGGTGGAGGAGATTACAAGTCACTGACAAAGGGTGTGGTTACAGGGTGGGATTGTTAACAAATCCACAAG